>JABFEX010000370.1:0-64893 GCA_013623515.1 Fusarium illudens
CGGTGGTCCCAGGGGTGAGCGGTGGGGGCGGGGGCGGCGGCGGAGGGGGCAGGGGCGGGTGGGAGTCTGGGTGCCCACATCCTGGCGGAGGTCGATGCACGCGGCTCCTGGGCTTCCGCCGTGTCGTTTGAGTTCTGGAACCATCGTGACGTCCACATGTTGTGAACGATGGATGCCTTTCCTTTTTGAAGATGCGAGGGTAGAGATGACGTTATTCTTGTCGAGATGAACCCCTGCGATGAGAGCGCGAAGATATCAGCGTCGAGACAGCTCAACTCAGAGGTAAACAATAGCCAATAGACCGTCGGCCACTCAGACAGCCAGCTGTGTAGCTAGCAGTCCAAAGGCACCTCGCGAACTAGTCAGTCAAAAAAAGTAGGGCACTATTCCAGGTACCTTTGCGCCGAGGTGCTGTGTTGTGTTGTGTTGTATTGTGCTGTGCTGTGCGCTGCGTCTGGCGTCGACGGTTCCGTCGAGACGGTGTGGTTGGCTTGGCGGGATTTGTGTCAGGGACCCCAGTCAAACACTTTTAGGGCAGTGCTGGGGCCTGTGCTGGATGGACAGCAGCTGTTCGACAGTGCGCCAGATGGAGTTTGTCTTCAGGAGAGATGCGAGCTGGGAGACAGCAGGAGGTGATGTAATGCTTTTTATCTGAGCAGTATATTGTTGTCACAACCTAAATTTCGGCCAGGATGAGTCAAAGGAAAGAAGGTTAACATTTAGGTGTCAACATTAGCAGTAAACTCGTGCGGCGTTTTAGGTAGCCTGGCTCTGCCGCTTTTTCGGGTCTTCTCTTCGTCAAGGGCCGTAGACTATGCCGTAGCTATGACTGCCACAGCCTTCTACTCTTGCATCTGCGTATGCAAAGAGAAGAGTCGAGGCCGTGTTTGGAGATTAATCTCTTCTTGAGCGATGTGCCGCCCGTAGCACGCCAGGGGCCTCCTGCATCAAGGAGTGATGATGCCTGGTGTAAGTGAGCGGCTGGCTGGTAACGCAGGGCACGCAGTCCCAGTTCCTCCTCGCGTTTGTTGGACACGGTTGGTTGGAAAATCCGACGTATGCGCTTAAGCAGACTGATGTGCCGCGGCGTAGAGGGCGGAATGCGTGATATGTGTATGGTAGGAGAAAGATGTTAACGTGAGCACGGCATTACCGTGGGCTGGGCAACACAACAGCGTCTGAGCCGTCAAGAGGTTCTGGGTTAAGGGTTCCTGTGAAGACCAGGGAGAAGACGAGGATCACCTGGTCGGTACAAGATAATATAGCGTGCGGGCATAGATCTGAAATCGAGAGGGGCCAAGTGAACGACAAGGCGATGGCCCATCCCGCAGTTGTCTTGTTCCAGCTCGCCCACCCAGCCGCTACTACTACGTACCTAGGTAGGTACGTCGTGGTGACTTCTGTCCGTAGGTAGTCTGGATGGAGGACGATCGGAGCGTCCACTGTTGGCTGGGTTCTGCCTATCCATGGTCGACCTTCGTCTACCATTGATGATGGTGCTGTACCTGGTCAACCTAATCCGATACATACCTACATCAATGCTGCATGCTTTTTCCGCTGCTGGGGTCCTGTCTTCCCCAGGTCCAGGATGGTTCAGGTGCAGCATTAAGGGTCCAGGTCTCGGTCCCCAGCAGAAGGCGCAGGTGATGGTTCATGGATCACGGATCATGGATCACGCGGTACGTACTGCAGCGAAGACGAACAAGAGAAGAAACATGCCAGCCAGGGATTAAGACATGGCATGGATCAAGGGTTGGTAACTTGAAGGAGGAGGATTGGGTGAATCAACGAGGGCATCGGCGGCTGGTGTGGGGGCCCGCGTACCTACCTTCCTACCTAGAAGCAGGCAGTAAGGTGGCAGGAGCTATTCAGGTACCTACCTACCTGGAACTCAGTGCCGCAGGTCAACAAGTTGATACCTCCATACTTACAGCGTACCTCCAATGCCACCTCTCACCTCCGCTGTCAATCTGTCAATTGAACTCTTGTGCCGCCTCTCAACCTTCGTTGCGCGCTTTCATCAATGGCGAGTGTGAGTGGAAGTGGGGTTTCATTGCGAGTTCCAGATTTCTACTCTACCTGTTGCAATGGACACCGGCAGATGCCGTTTTGAGGGCTTGGGGCGCTAATATTCTTTGTGAATGAGAGGAGAGGTTTCCAGCGGTACCTGCGGCAGGCTACGAGTCACTCACCGCACATGTTGGGGGAGAGTGCTAGTGCACGAGTCGAGTCCTAACTATAGATACTCGAGGCCAATGTGCAGAGGCCGAGATCCATCTCCTTACCCGCGGGCTGCAGGCGGCATTACAGTACTTGCGGTGAGTGTTGTGTGTTTGGTGCACTGGCTGGTCTGTTCGTCTATTGGCTGTCTCTGCCTGAAAGCATACCCAGGCGAGCGGGCGAGCTTGTGCAGATACCGTGTTTCTTTTGGCGATGGGATCAAGAACCTGTTTTCGAGACAATATGGCCGGCTACAACCCATGATCATGGGCCGAGCAGTATCGAAACTCGGTGCCAGAGCTTCTGATGATGCTTACGCTGGCCAGGACCTCCCTTCTAGTGTCGACATGGACCTTGAACTCGAGCTGCAACCACGAGGCAGTGGAGAAGAGATCGATTGCTACCTACCTACCTACCTACCTATCCAGTGGAGGGGAGGGGAGTCGAGTGGATCAGTAAGATCCACACCCATTGCCAAGAGGTGCTCAATTGCCTGTTTGTGCAAGGGCAGTCGATTTCCTCGATGCATGGCAAACCACATTTGCCGCGCTGTGGTGATGAAGGCATATGATGCGTTCACGAGGAAATGAGGGTGAAGCTCGAGCCCTCCGAGCATCGGGGATCGATCGACGAGCAGCCCAAACGTGGAAACAACCAGCAGCACAGGGGATCAGCGGCAGGCTGTCTTCCATCTGGCCCTCTCGTCCAGGTTCCGTCATGTAGCGGTCGCGACGAGGCACGGAATTAATTACGGACGGGTATCGCCCTGCTGGCTGGCAGCGCGAGTGAGTGGGCGCCTCGAGCGCCACGGCGCCTTAAAGGCTTCTAGGACTGGAGCCAATGCGGCGCTAGAAGCTCATCAGAAGAGACCGGTCTGTCGTTCCAAAAGCAAAACAACGTGGGCTGCGACGAGAGAAAAGGCGATCATCAGTGGGACAAGTGGGCCTCCAGTAGCTGATGCAGCGAAGCTCTTGTATGGACGGATAAACGATTGGATGCAAGTGATATCATCCGCAAAGGAAGCAACACCAAGAGAAGAGATACCGTGGCTCAAAGTTAAGGCCTTGCCTAGGTAAAGCCTCGGCGCCATCTTCCTATGTATTAATTCAAGTTTGAGTCATTTAAGAATCGAGATCAAAGCGGGGAGATAGCCAAACCAAGACGTGTTCTCGACACCAGAATGCAGTGTATCGCCATGAGTTAATCTGCCTATCATGATTCATTTCTCTTTCTACAAGCCGATTGATATGTGTGAGTATACAACTCCCTCATCAGTCTTCAGAGTCCCCCCAGAGTCCACTTCCTACGCCAAGTTCCCTTCCACCGCAAGCTGGGCTGTCTGGCTGTGCTCGAGCATGCATCCCCAGGTACCCATGGCGGATACTGGGAACTAATGTCATTATCAGAAGCCGATCACGGAATCGCAATGCCAAGTACGTTCGCGTCCCTATCACATCTCGAATACCAAGACCGCCGGATGGCACTGATGACATGCGTCCGTCCGCTCGTTGGCCAGACTGAAGGAGCTTCAGGGAAGGCCTCCTGTTGCTCTGCCCTCTTAGCAACATCTGGGAACACCACGTTTCGGCTAGTGCAAAGCCTCAAATGGTGCATTTGGTTCATGCTGATTCCATTGGCCGTCGAAAGTTCTTTGGCCGACTGTGGTTGGGATTTGCGCGTTAAGCCGAACCCAAAACGTGGGTCATACATGAGGTTTACGTCAACCAATCTTGTTTAGGCCCAACATCGATATCCGGCCGAAAGCCACGGACGAGATGCATCCAACAACCTACGCTGTACTCCGTACTGTCCGACTGTCGGTCTGCTACTGTACGTACATTGAGCGTTGACGCTAGCAAGTCGGCATCACAACGTGGTCTCAACGTGCTGTAACCCGTGGATGCAACACAACCTACCTACCTACCAGCGCGACACAGCACAACACACATCGTGGCCCATGGGATCTGGGGGTTCGGGAATCGGGACTCGGGATGGATGCGACAGAAAATACACGCTCAAGATCTTGGTACCTTTGGTTTTTGTTGGAACGAGATGTTAGCTCGGTTCGGACTTCAACTCTCTTGGAACTGGGATCCAGGTTCGGCCGACCCTGGGGGGGAAGAGACAACGACGGTCGTGCCTGCCTCACTTCTGGCGAGGAAACCTGGTCACCAGCATCGAGATGGCATGCAACCTGGAGGCATCCTAGGAAATTCATCACACAAAGTCAGCCCATCCCTGATGCACGCACGTACAGGCAATTATAGCGGCATTTGTTCACATCTACTGTCTTGACCCGCGATCCTCATCTGGAATCGAGGAAAGATACTTGGAGTCTCTCGCGGCCTCCTGCGGTCATGCCGCCACTTTACCCCACCATCACTCACAAAGCTCATGAGGAGTGCGGGTAGCAGCAGGGTTCTGGGGCCCAAGGGCGGAGGAACAGGGCAAGCGACGCTTCAGCTTCTGACCGAACACCTTGGCCGCGGCTCTCGCAGCGAAAAAAGACGAGAGGCCCAGACCAGAGCCAAAAAAGCAATCCGCTGGATGTCCTTCACATGGCCAGGACCCATCCCGACGCCGCCACCCTGGGAAGCTCTCCACAGAAGCTTCCCGCCCGTGGGAAGGAAACATGGCGGAGGCCCCGGGGCTCAACATAAGCATTCCAATCTCGGAGTACACGGAGACTTGCGAAGCACCCAACCCGGAGCAGGTGCCCTTTGGGTCCATTGACACCGCCGGATCTTGGTACAGTCATGGGCAGTTCCACGGGCCCGGTGCTGCCGCCGTGAAGAGTGTCATCAAGCCCCGGATGGTCATACTCAAGTAGGCAAGCACGTCGCACGACAATGCGCAACAGGGGCTACAGTACACGGAGCGGTTGACAGCTGGCGGTTCATGTCACGAATGGCGGCCTCTCATGACTGTGTGAGCAGTCACTTGATGATCCTCGATCTCCGCGACCTGGGGAGCTTGGGCTTGGGGCTTGGGGCTTGGACATGGGACTTGCCGGTCGCCTTCCAAGGAACGACAGGCCAAAGAACCCCCGTCCTCGCCCATTACCCCAGCTACCCAGCCAGCATTAGAAGCACCGTCCAGACGACAAGACGGACGCTTGGTGCCCTGGGCGGTTATCGCCGAGCCCACGAGGCAATGGTACCGAATTCTCAAACGTCACTCGACCAGGCGACTTCTTAATTTACAACCGCATTGGGCCCTCTCCATCCAGGCATGCCTGCCTCCTCGGCCGCAAGGAATCTCTTGCTCCGTCTTGTCTCCGTCCGCTGATGAGTGGAGATTGTCCTCCGCCTCGTGCAGCATGAGCTGCCTGACTCGTGCCACATTCACAGTAGTTAGCGCCCTTCGATTGTTTGAGTACAGAACTGACCCTCTCGGAGATCTTGTCAAACCGATCCAGGTGTGCCACTCCGTCCAGGCCTCCACCGAGGCCGGTCCGGCTGAAGGCCCAAGTGGGCTGGACCTGGGAGGATTTCAAGGGCACAAAGGCACCCGGGGTCTAAAAGTGGGCGCAGAAGCGTCATGGAACAAAGCGCCAAGGCGCTCTTGGGTCACCCATTCCACAACAGGACTGCGATATGTCAGCCGTGCCGTAATCGCACGCGGTGATTCCTCGAGAAGGAGGCCCAGACGACGCCGTCTTTGATGTGGAGGGAGCCGCTGGGTGGCTACCGCTTCCCGAGACTGGAGTTAACTCGGGGGCTAGTAATTTACGGTGCGTGGTTGGCCTTGTGGCCTGAAGATGAACGAGATCCGAACCGGCTCGCCCACTTTCTAATCTCTCCTAGGGCCATCCCAGAGCTTGCGGCAAGACTAATAAAGGCTACTGTACCTTCGTTTAGAGGTTGGTCTCGCGACCAGATCAACAAACGACACGACGAGCAGATGCTGCGGCTACGAAGGGAGATGAGATCTACAGTACACAACCAACCAAAACCCAAGGAAACGACGCAGGCCAAGTCGGATCCGTTTGGATGCAGGCATTCGATTGAGCCTCTCGCAGCTCTCTGTCTCGACATGGTCTCTCGATGCTACAGTACACACTAACTGTGACAGTACGAACCAGCGGTAGACTAACAGTATATCATCCACTTCACCTCCATACATGTGGGCAAAGTACGGTTATCAGTGGCTTTGTTTCGAATTATTTCCCTCCCCCTTGCAATAGCCTTGAAGCCATGGATTGTCTCCCAGACGCCTTCAACCCCGCTAAAAGGCTATCAGCTCGCCCTGCGGCCTCGGGTTTCTAAGACATTGCAGAGCAGGAGCGCCAAGTTGGCGCCCCGTACAGTAAGTACTTGACGTTGATTCAACACAAATGCAGCCTCTGCCGTTGTCGAAGCCGCCGCGGCTAACGGTGGCGGTCCCCTCGTTATCCCCACGCTGCGGCTGGATCATGATGACGCCGGGAGCTGCAGGTTTCCCGGAGGCGCCCCCCCACGTTCCGAGAACGACGTCCCTGGCATCACGACTGGACATGTGCAATCATGGGATTTGGGAATTGCATCACTCATGAGAATGGCGGCATCAAACGGGCGATGGCGAGCTGCGCCATGCAGATACGCAGCGATCAGCGTCGACTGAGACCACATGAAGCAACTAGGTGCATATGGCAGGTCACTATCACCGTGGATGGAGTGAGTCTCTGGCGAGTTGCTGTCTCGAATGGCCTCTAGGCGGATGAACAAGTCCCTCAGCCCATGCTGAAGGAAGTGCGTCTTGGCAGATCTACTGGTTCCTATTCTGTGATGGCATGCATCCAAGCGAGGTTGGACGACTTGCATAAGGATGCGGGTAGGCAGGCGTGGCAAGCAACGCTGTCCTAGAGGCGATCTAGAGGTGCAAGCCATCGGCCATCCAGCAGCTGTACTGTATGTTGTTGCAGATCATCCCTCCAGCCGTCACGGTGCAGATCATGTCCCAGATGAGCCTGCCGAGGACGGACAGGAGAGGGGAAATAAGCCGCAGTCTAGTCCAGACCATACTTGGCACTATCCAGAGCCAACTTGGAGGGAGAACTAACGACAAGGAGGAAGGACGTCGATGGTTTCCCTCGTGAGAAGCTCGGTACGCTGCGCAACTCGCCATGGCGCTGTTTCCGCACTTTGCTTTTTGCAAAGGCGCCGGTCATGACACCCTCCATCCTTCGCGAGACGTCGATAGTCGCTCTCTATTCTGGTCCACTCGCATCTGACAAGGCTCTAGCTCCTCGTCGCTTAAGGCGCCAGCCGTTGAAACCGACAGCGGCTGCATTCAGCCCCGGAAGTCGGCTGACGCTATCAGCTTGGCTCGAGGCCGGTGTATCATGACTACTTTTGATATAGGGGTTGGGGGTGGAAACCCCGCCTCTCATGGCGAGTTGACAACCAACGCCGGTGTTGTCAACTGGCACTCTAGGGTCCTCGACTCGCCCTTCACCCATGCAGGCTCTACTGGGCGGCGCTGTCAGTTATGACGAGCAGGGAGGGTTTCTGGAACACTCGGTCAAGTGACCAAAGTCGACTGCGTTCGTCCGAACGGAATCTGGTTCACAGCAAGGTCAAGGCCACTGTACCAGTGAGCAAAAGAGAACATGCCCTCTAAGAGCTCTTCTAGTACCAGCTACCTTGTACCTCGACACAATGTGACCCAAGAAAGGAACGTCGGCGACGTTGGGAATTGGAAGGTATTGTGCCAGGGGAAGCTGGACGGGAGGTGGTCAATCCCGGTGACTGGGAGGTGCATGGCTCAGATGGCGCATGACTCGAGCTTTCATCCTAACTTCCATGCCAATAACACCGGCAGGACATCTATTGTCGAGGTGCTAGGGAGCCGGAACGGCTAGAGTTAGTGTGCGCTACTTGGTGTTGATGTCGCGAATCAGGTTGCCAGGCAACTCTAGGTGAGTACTGTACTGTCGTTGGTCCACGTCTGGTTGGCGAAGAGCACGCACTCTCGACAATGATGAACTTCAAAGGTGACGGTGTCGTTGCTCAATCAGGCCAGCCATGAGAACACATGGAATTTGAAGGCGGGACGGGGCTGATGGTAGGTCAGTGACAAGAAGCTGACCACATTGTTCTGCATCTCTTCGGCTCGGTTAGCTCTTGTCGTATGAGGCGACAGGTCACCTTGCGGCATTTGGGAAATAGGAAACAGAGAGAAGGTCTTGTTGGTTAGTAGGAGGAAGAGGAGGAGGAGGAGGAGGAGGAGGAATGGAGGGTTTGGTGACATTCTGCAGTCATGTTGCGCAGGGTACATTAGGTACGGATAGATACCTGGGTATTAAAGGGTAAAGGGTAAAGGAAGGTAAAGAAAGACCCAATCGCGGTTGGCGAGATTCCAAAGTCAGGCCACGAGGTGTGTTCCGGAGTGCTCCGAAACCCGTCTGGGGGGATTACGGAGCCGAGGAGATGGCAAGTCCGTATTTCAAGGAACGCGGGACGGTACGGTACGGCGTCTGAACTGGCTGGTCTGGTCGGCGAGATGGCGTAATGCCCCCCGAGAGATGAACGACTTGAGCTGCGGCTCTGTTGCATGCAGTCATTGCATTGCCGGCCGACGACCCGACGAGTTCAGATATCGATGATGATATCCACCGAGCCGCAATGGATGAATGTCAGATCTTACAAGATGGGCCGCAGCTTTTATCCAGCATGAATAGTCGATGGCTGTTCCATAGAGTCTGTCAGGCACTCGGCGACCGTGCCGAGCCATGGATGGAGGGACCCCCCATAAGCGGCACAGCTACCGTCCACTGGAACGGACGATTTTACAGTACGGCAGAGAGAACACGATCCATATAAGAGAGCTCCATACTGCTGTGCCGCCCTGACCGCAAAATGCCGCACACCTTGCCGTTATTTTCGGGGGCCAAATACGGCGGCGACCAGCGGCTGGATCGGGCTTGCACTGTCCGTCCGTTTAAAAAAAGATCGTGTTGTCGCGGGTAAAGTAGGAATTGACGGATTCGAGACTGTCTTTGTCGAGGAATATGTCGACATCAGCAGATGGGCAGACTTTCCGTACGACTCACGCACACGCGCGCGCGTGTCTGTGTGCCGTGCGCAAATAACAACAAGTAATCTGAGTCGATGATATATATATATTTGGCTGGTCTGTTCCATCAGCGCAATTCCTCCCTCTCCTTCTTTCTCTTGCTCATTCTCTCGGATCTCGTTGGAATTCACAGCATCTCTTTCTACTTGAACTACCTAAACAAAAGTTGAAGCCCTCGGCGTCTCGGTCATAATTCGGTCTTTGTTGCAACGGACGGCTTCGGAAGAATCTGACATCATTTCATCGCCGAAACCCGTCGTCATCAAGAACCAGAAAGAGACAAGAAACTCTGTTTCATTTTCGCATGCGACGGCACACGACACACTGTTCAAAGTTTTTGTCATCTTGAGCATCAGACGGGGTACGCGATAATTGTACAATCAAAAACACCATTGCCCGCCCATAAAAAGACCGACATCCTGCGCATCGACGGATCCATTACCTACCAACAGATCCATTATCAAAATCGGCAGTCTTGTTAGTTAACTCTCCGAGAGCCATTTTTCGCGGGCACCCGACCACTCTCTCCAATTGACCCACACTGACTGGGCTGAACCGCACTGCAACTGCAACCACCTCATCCCTATCATACGACATTTATTACAAGCTCACCCTTCTAATCCACTCGCTCTGGGGTAACCACAACCAGACGTCGGAATCTACAAAGGGACCGCACGCGACCTTCTCCCACGAATTGACCTCCCTCCAACACTCTACCAAACTCCCGCAGCAACCATGAAGATCCTCACCAAGGAAGAAGAAGAGGCCCACTACTCCGCCGTCGTCAAGGGCGGCCTCATCGGAGGCACCGTCGGCGTCGGCGTCGGTGTCGGCGGCGTCCTCCTCGCCTCGAGGCGGTACACGGCCTTCCGCGGCCTCACCATCCCCTTCCGGACCTTCCTCATCACATCTGCCGGCACCTTTGGCGCCATCATCAACGCCGACCGCTGGTCCATGGCCTACCAGAAGCAGCAGAACCCCATGAACTTCTACCAGGACGAGACCCAGCGCGTCCAGCAGCTCACCCGCGAGAACCAGACCGCCTACGAGCGCTTCATGGAGTACGGCAAGGAGAACCGCTACTCGATCGTCTTCATCTCTTGGCTCGCGTCCATGGGCCTCGCTTTTGCCCTCGTCAGCCGCTCCCCCATGAACACGGCAAACAAGGTCGTCCAGGCCCGTGTCTACGCCCAGGGACTGACCCTCGCCGTCCTCATCGTGTCGGCCGTCTTTGAGATGAACGACGCCAAGTCTGGCAGCGGTCGCTGGCAGACCGTCATGGTCATCGACCCCGATGACCCTGAGCACAAGCACCTCATTGAGAAGAAGATCCACAAGGAGGAGTACGAGGGACAGGACCTCTGGAAGGGTAAGCTACAACAATATCCCCAAAATCGAACTTGCGACTAATTCGGAGTGTAAATAGACATGGTTGCCGCCGAGGAGCGACGATTAGCTGCCAAGAAGGGCACCGAGACCAAGATCTGAAGCGCATGAACCTCTGAGCAACCATACATGCTCAATAACCACACATCCTCGACAAAAACACACCCTACGAATCAACCTCTAATTTAAATAAGAAAAAAAAACCACAAACACAATCGGCGCTATATCCTAAGAGGGGGGAACGAGACGGAATTGGGTCCGGGCTACTCATAGTATGAAGGGTATGACAGCGGGAGATATCAGGAGTTCATGATTACCAGCCAAGGAACAGATGGTTCTTGGTGAAAAACAGGGGACTTGCCTCAACAACCAAAAACCACGTTTGAATACCTCATCTTTCCTACCTGTATAGAATAGGACGCAAAAGGACACGAGAAGTCCAGAGGGCGGGAACCTGTAACATAGGCAAAGACCTCGGCTGACTATTGGTCCGGCCCGCGGCTTGAAATGATTTGAATTTGTTCCGTATCATACCTAGTAGACATGATGATATCAAAGAAGAAGTAAACACCACACACATACATACCTGCAAGACATGGTCCAAGAATAACCAGTATGTAAAATTCATCTAAAATTCATCTACAAAAAGGACTCGTGCCGCCGACTCCCTGCTATATCTCTGTTTTTGTAAGGCCCTCGCTTCCATCTCTTGATAGCCGCTCGATTCAACGCGGTGTAGACAGTAAGTAAACCAAGCATAAACACACTGAAATACCCAAAGAGCCCAGTCGCGGCCTAGACCTCGATGGTGAAGTGGCTGATCTGCGAATAGTACGCATGCACGGCCAGCTCCAGAAGCATCACGTCGCCAAACACCTCGCTCCCATCAAAGCCGCCTATGATGATGAGACGGCTGTCGTATAATGCTGTGCCGTGGTAGCCGCGCCCAGAAGGTGCCTTGCCGTAAACCCGCCGCTTATCCCAGGTCATTGTGACCAGGTTTAGTAGTAGGACGTCGTTGGAGTATTCGTTGCCGTCGTGGCCACCGATGACGAAGAGATAGGACCCGACGATTGTGGCAGTATGCGAAAGACGGCGGAAAGCAACAGGGATAGGAACGGCTCTCCATACGTGCGTCTCGACATCGTATACCCACACATCGTCGAAGCACTCGCCGCCGTCGGAGCCACCAAAGATGATGAGCTTGCTGCCCACCATATTTGCCGTGTGGTAGCCCCGCGCTTTGGGGCGATAGTCCTTGGCCCCTGGGGTCGTCTTGTCGGGGCTTGACACCAGTCGCCACGACATTTTGTTGACATCTGTGACATCGAGTCGCCAGATATCGTTCAGGGCTCGTACGCCATCTCCACCGCCGAATATGTAGATGCCATTCTTGTACAGGCACGCTGTGTGCGCCCTGCGCTTTGAGGGCATCTTGTCGCCGACAATCCGTGGCTTACTCCACCGGAAGTTTGTTGTATCCAAAACATAGACGTCGTTGTAGTATTCGGGGCCGTCACCCCCGCCAAATACAATGAGCTTCTTTCCCACGGCGGTGCAGGTCATGGCTCTCAGAGGGACTGGTATGTCGCCAACCACATGAGGCACGGACCAGTGGAAGGAATCTGCGTCCAAGACATAGAGGTCGTTGAAGCACGTTCTCGAGTCGCATCCACCAAAGACGTAGACGTTGGACCCGGTGATAGTGGTGGTATGCGCTCTCAGACACGTATGAGGCGCACCGGACACGGGTGCCTTGGACCAGTACATGCCGGACGCCGGGGCCACGGGAACATCGGGCGCTGTCCTGGGGTCAGGGAGCGGGGGGTATGCTGTATATTCGCCTCGTACTGGACGAGGAGCATGTGAACCATAGCGCGCCGCGACTTGCGCAGTTGTGCGGCTGGCTATAGCGGACGTTGACCGCATGGCCGTTGGCCGCCGGGCATGTCTATCGTCGCTGGAGCCATCGCCGTTGGAGAGTGAGGGTGGTGGTTTGGTAGCTGGCCTCGATGCAGACGAGGCCGGAGGCTGTGAAGCGCCTTGTGATGTTGACTGAGAGCGCTGACGTATTGAAAGATCGGAGGGCTTGCGACGGTTGGCCTGGATGCTCTTGCTGGCAAGATGGCCTGGGGTATGACTCCTGGGCAAGGGCGTAGGATCGCTCGACTCGTCGTCGTCGGAATCATCGTCGACAAAGCTGGGCCTTGCTGCTGTCGGAGCGCCAACGGGCCTCTGGGCTCGCACGACTCTGGTCTTGAGAGGCGATTTATCGGAAGACCTGCCCGAATCCGCCATATTCTCGCAGGTCCTTCTTCATTGCCCGTGGGAGAGGATGACAAGCTTAGCTTGGGATCGAGGGAGGTGGGGGATGAGGCGACGACAGAGGAAGGGTCAAGGACGGATGCAACGAGCAATGCAGGTCAAAAAGATATGAACAGCAAGACCAAAGACACAAGGTACAATACTAGAAACAAAGCCGGATTGGCGATGTGCCAGAGCCGGAGAGAGAGGCACGCGCCGTGTATTTTGGTGCTGGTGAAGATGATGTCGAAGGGTGTGATTGTGTGGCGGCCACCTTCCTTACCATGGATGGATGGGGTCGAGGGCCCCAGGCGGGTGCCAGATGGGGGATGGGCTTATCGAAGCGGATGTACCCCAGTACCTTGGGCACTGCGACGTTCCACCAACCAACGAGTATCTGCTGATTTCTAGCGAGGGTTAGCGAGGGTTGACCCCTGTGGCTCGCTATTGCCAGGGCTTCTGTGGGCATGAGGGGTACCTGATACCTGCCTCCGCTGACTTCATGCAGCATGCCCCACCAAACCCGCTGTGGGAAGGAGCCTCTAGCGCATCCTGGCTTGGTCTATCAGATCGAGATTTTTTCTATTGTATGGAAGGTCCTCGACTTCAAGGACAAACGCTTCTCGACAATAACAAACGCGAGGTCAACGTTGGCACCTTTCCCAACAATTTGATTGGTAATATAATCAAACGGTAAGCTATCTACTCAATTGACTCTTCACCGTGCACCTTCTTCAAGAAACCTTCACTACTTTCTCCTCTAAGCATTCACCTCTCTCACTTCTCTCTCCTTCTCCCTCGCCTCCAACTCCCACTCCCACTCCCACTCTTACACTCACATCCCTAACCTTTACAATTTCCAGCCTCACTCACCACTGCCGGGTAGGTTCTTTTCGCTCAGCTCGCGTGTGCATAGAGGGCATTGATTCCATCTTGATCTCTGCGCCCTGATATCATGAGCGAGCAGGCAGACGCCCAGATGGGCGGAGTCACTCCAGAGCCTCAGCACGCCGAGGTTGCGGCCGATGCTAGCAACCTCACCACGACCACCGCAGATGATGGAGAGAGGGCTTCGAAGAGGCTTAAGATGGACGACTCGGCCCCGCCTCAATCTGTGCCCGGCGAGGGTCTTCACGACGCACCTACTGGTAAAGACGATGAGAAGGCGGCCAACGGTGAGAAGGAGCAGCAGGCCCAAGAGTCAAAGCCTGACTCCAAGCCTGACTCCAAGCCTGAGCATGTTGACGGACGCACCAAGGGAGTCGCGCCCATTAAGAAGGAGTGAGTCATTCACGCCCTGTGGCGTTGAACATGATGAGGCTGATTATGGCAGGTATCTCATCGATGTGTCTGCTCAAAAGGATGCCCCAGCCGACGATGTGAACGATGATGACGCCGCCGAAGGGCGTGGAGCTACCAACGGAGCCGCCAACGAGGGAAATGGAGAGAGAAACGACCGGAGGTCTGGCAAGGGAAAGAAGGACAAGAAGAAGCAAAAGGGCCAGAACACAGAGCGCAGCTTCGGCAAGTTCGATGACGCCTTTCGCATTTGCAACAGCCGAGCCTTCTATCCCGAGTTCTCCCCCAGAGAGTGCAAGTTTGGCGACCGATGCAAGCTCTCTCACGACCTGCGCAAGTATCTCGAGGAGGGACGACGAGGAGACGTCGAGACCTTTGACGGCAAATGCCCCGTGTTTGAGGCCCATGGCCACTGCCCCACGGGCTGGAAGTGCCGCTTTGTCAGGAGCCACATGAAGGAGATCGAACATGAGGACGGAAGAAAGGAGCTGGTGCTCATCAACACCTCGGCAGATGGTGGCCAGAATGGCGAGCCCCAAGGTGAAGAGTCTGAGGAGCAGCGACCTGGCGTCTCCAACGTCGTCAGCATGGACAAGAAGATTGACCTCAACCGCAAGCGAACCGACTTCACAAAGGCCGACCAGTACATTACCTGGCTCAATAAGGAAGCCAAGCTGACCGAGGAGTTCATGAACCGCCGAAAGAACCAGTCCAACGAGGGCATCGAGGACCTGCGTGCCCGCTATGTCGATCCTCCCTTCAAACCTTCTGAGAAGAGACGCCTCTACTTTGGCCCCGAGACTCCCACCCTGGCTCCCCTTACGACGCAGGGAAACCTTCCTTTCCGTCGTCTCTGCGTTGAGCTCGGCGCTCAGCTGACTTACTCTGAGATGGCCATCGGCATGCCTCTGATCCAGGGGACCAAGGCCGACTGGACCCTCCTCAAGGTCCACGACTCGGAGCTCACTCCTCCCAAGATGAACACGGGATCGGTACCCATCTTTGAGGACTATGATCACTCCCGTGATCTCAAGTTCGGTGCTCAGATCTCAGGAAACAACCACTGGGTCGTTTCCAAGGCTGCCGATGTCCTGAACCGTTACTGTCCCCATCTCCGCCTCATTGACCTCAACTGCGGTTGCCCCATCGACATGGTGTTCAAGTCCGGCGGTGGATCGGCGCTTCTTGAGAATCACGGCAAGATGGAACGTATGATCCGAGGCATGAACGCCATGTCGGGGGAGATTCCCATCACTGCCAAGATACGAACTGGCATCCGGAACAACCGCCCGACGGCGACCCAGCTCATCGGCAAGCTGGCCTTTGGTGCGCGGGAGCATCGTGAGCGCCTCGGCGCCCCTGGTTGTGCCGCCCTGACCCTCCACGGGCGCAGCCGTGAGCAGCGATACACCAAGAAGGCCGACTGGAGCTACATTGGAGAGTGTGCCGCTCTCATCAAGAGCTACAACAAGCAGAAGGACAGCCTGACGGACACCGCCGCCGAGCCCGACGAGAGCACGCTCCCCAACGCCAAGGACGGTCGCATGTACTTCCTCGGCAACGGCGACTGCTACTCGCACACTGAGTACTTTGAGAACATCGAAAAGGCCCGCGTCGACACCGTCATGATTGGTCGCGGCGCCCTCATCAAGCCCTGGATCTTTGAAGAGATTGAGAAGGGACAGTATCTTGACAAGTCATCCAGTGAGCGTCTTGGCTACATTGAGAAGTTCGTGCGCTACGGCCTCGACGCCTGGGGTTCTGACGAGCTCGGTATCGGCTTCACTCGCCGCTTCCTGCTCGAGTGGCTGAGCTTCGCGCACCGCTATGTTCCCGTGGGATTGTTGGAGTATCTGCCCCCTAGCCTGAACGACCGGCCACCCAAGTACCAGGGGCGAGACGAGATGGAGACGCTAATGGCGTCCAACAACTTCAGAGACTGGATCAAGATCAGGTACGTGAAAACTGCGACGTGATGGCAGCCCCTACGATTCGATTGGTGATTACCATGTGCTAATGACATATCCACAGTGAGATGTTCCTCGGTCCCGTCCACCCTACGTTCAACTTCCAGCCCAAGCATAAGTCGCACTCATATGAGGCTGAGGGTTAAGAAGATGATGATGAAAAGCGCAAATGGATCAGGGTGGCTTACCAAGGTGTATGTGGCCAGATTGGTTGTCATGTCTACCATGTCTATCATAGGATGGATTTGCTTGGGAGGAAGACAAGATGATGTATTCACATGAGCCTAGAAGACACGATAGGCCAGGGGGGCAGCCGGAGCTCCGTTGTCAGTCAGCCTCACAAAAGATGTCAATCTATGTGATCTGGCAAGGGATACGAGATGCCACGCCACGTACAATGAGGCTCTGGCAAACTAAAACAATGTCAAACTCGCCATATCCAGCAAGGCAATGAGCGTCACTCGTCTCGTTGAACTACGTATAGGTATCCAATGAATGACTTCCAGTTAAACTTCTGCGACACAGCGGGCTTAAGCGTGGCAACTTCCGAGCAGTTTGATGAATTAGGAAAGAATGTGCATATTTATCAGTGTCGAGGAGACAACTCCCCGAGGTATCTGGTTAAAAATGGTAAGAAAAGACAAAGTAAACCTGAACGCTAGGAACTAGTATGTTCGTGAATAACCAGAAACTCCGTAATCATGTTTTTTGCCCAATGTATCCAATACACCCGCAGTCTCATCTTTGTCGAGACAGAATCTTCTTGAGACAGAATCGTACAGCCTGCCGTTGCCATGTACATTTGGCGCCGCCACTCCATTGCCAGGGGGGTTTGTTCCTCTTCCCGCAGGTGAGTGAACCCAGTCTACGAATAGAAATGGCTCCTCTGCATGCCATCGGCCGTGGCATACTCCTTCTTGCCATCCTCGGGTCGCTCGATCGAGCTTGTAATCGAGTTAGTGCGGCTGCTCTCACTTGGTGCCGCCTTGAGCTTCTTGGGCTCCTGGGCCGGGCGCTTCAGGACTTCGAGGTAGGTCGAGGGAAGATATCCTTGGCGGCCATCACGAGATCTGCATTGCCACCATTCGCTGGGGTTGCCAGAGGGGTCGTTCTTGTTGAGCACTGCAACCAGGTCACCCTTGCGCGCCTCGAGCTCCATACCAGTGTTGGGCTGGGGGAGGAAGTCGAACGTGAGACGACAAAACTCGAGCTTGGACGGATCCATCGGCTGCTGCGACTCGAGCGCCTGAGCCTGAAGGCGCTTCTGGTCCTCCTCCTGGGAGGCGGCTAGGCTCTTGATCATCTTGGACATGAGAAAGGGAATGCCGAAGGCGGCCAAGACAAAGAAGAGCAGGGGCTTCCTGCTAGCTTTGGTAGGGAGGGGCTTGCCGTCAGGTCCCATGCTGCGGCCTTCGAAATGCGCAAAGGCAGCCGGGGTGAGTGCCATTGCATCAGCGGGTGGTGGCCGGCCAGTGATCTTGGCAATCAGTGTCCGGATCCATCGCAGCAAGGTGAAGATACCCAATACTGATCCAAGGGTATCTCGCAGGTTGCCGAATTGCTCTGCGACAGAAACCATGGCTAAACACTGTCAGTGTCTGCGCTTGCTCCAATGCTGGTCAACTTACCAAAGAAGCTCGAGTGCGTAGCCATGTAGGTGCTCTCAAGCATCTGGGCGAATCCGCCAAACGCTGTGACGATGCCCTCCAACATCTGAAAGGTAGCCTGAGTGCTGTTGTTGAAGCTGTTCGTCAAGCTGTTGGGGTCGCCAGGCATACCCATGCCACCACCCATACCGCCGTACATGCCACCACCCATGCCGCCGTACATTCCGCCGCCCATGCCTCCTCCATAACCACCCATGCCGCCGTACATGCCACCGCCATAACCGCCGCCCATCCCAAACCTTGAGTAGGGGCTCGAGTAGGGCGACGAGTAGGCGCCGCCCATGGAGCTGTAAGGAGAGGTGTTCATCCGGCTATAGTTGGCAGCGTTTTGGTTGACGGTAGACGTGAGGGAGGAGGGACGGTTAGGGAGCGGCGGTGCAGCAGATGAGTCGACAGTCGAGGCGATGGAGGCTGTTGAGGGCGAGATTGACGAGGCGGCTAGAGTCGAAGGAGTGAGCACGCAAGCGCATAGACGCGGTGGAGCAGGGACGAATGAACCAAAGAGGAGATGGAATTGGGGAAGAGGAAATGTTTATCCAGACTCACCAGCTGCAGTGGTAGCCGCGCCAGGTTGCTCCCAGGGCTTGGGCGGGGACGCCATGATGGACTGTTATGGAAGGGAAAGGGAAAGAGAAAGACCCTGGCGAAAGTGTATCGCAAAAGATCTAGATCCGAGCCGTCTGCGCCTATGTTGAATCGCCTAGGGCGCCCGTTTGTTCGTCGCTGGTCGCTCCTCGTGACGTTTGGAGGTGGACCTCGGGAGGTGTGCCGGACGCAAGATCGGAGGCTGACTCCGTTGGATTTTCCAGCCTCAGCTAGCGTTGCCGCGGGCGCGCGGGGGCAACGGAGTTGCCTCGGGAAGTAGGGAGAGGACAGCCGTCGCCAACGTCTATATCTTTGTGGCCGTCTTTTGCTTGTCGTTCGCAGGCAATGGGAGGTTGATGCGATGGGCGTTGGGTGGTGATGACGACGGAGCAGGAGGAGGGAGGAGGATGAAAACCAAAGGGGACCGACCGGGGGGGGAAAGCGCGACAGAATTGAAGTTGGCAAGAGATAAAAAGTGGGGACGGAATAGCAACGAGCGTGATGGAGCAGGAGGCGCGTTGTGTTAAAAGGGAAGGAGCGGCGGAGAGAAATCCGGGGGCGAACGGGGCCCGGGGCTGCGACCGATCCAACCTCGGCACTGCCGCCCCGCTTCGATGTGCTCTGCTCCCCGTTTTTGCCGTTTAGAGGAAGGTGCACGACTCGTGGATGCTGAATAATTAGATATCGGAATCGTGAAGATTCGAGTGAGCGTTGGAGAGCTTTTCTCTCAATGTCAGGAGTCCAGGCCTGCTCTCGCAGTTTGTTGAACAGACCGATGAGCTGGGGTTAAATTTAACCAACACCCATGTGCTTGCCTGGGACCAATTGCCTAGGTTGACATCCATTCATTCATTGCGTGGCTCTCGGTCAATTCTGCCGCCGTTGTCCAATGTCTTGCTTGGTAGGCGGGGAAGCCTGCCATGTGATAGTGACCCTGTCTTTTGCCACAGCCTTTCGGCCTATCATATATGCCAGCCGAGTTACCCTGCATGGCCATGCAATGAGAGGAAGCATTGGCTAGATGGACCCAGAAGTGCATAATGAATAGGTTCTCTTTTTTCGAACATATCCTACAGTGCTGATAATACCTTTTTTATATCCCCAGAAGGGGTTGTGTTGAGGTAATTGGATTTTAGGTCATATTGAATGATAGTTCCTATTTGGCTTTGCCTCGGAGCCAATCGCCTATCAAAATCTACGTCAACACCAACAACACAACATGATCAAAAAGCGACCACCAAGCCCGAATCTCATCCCCAACCCATTCATTAAGAAGAGAAATCTCGAATGGACACTAGATTCTCCTTCTACTACCCAAACCACTCAACGGTCTCTCACCCCCCCAGTACCACCCACAGCTGCAGACGTCGAGTCAGGATCAGCCACAATCGACGACCACCTCTCCCACTTCACAACTCACCTGTCCAAACACATCATAGCACCGTCCCCACCACTGTCTATCTCATCGTATGCATCGCTCTACTCTAAAAACGTCGGCAATTCCCAGGCGCTCACTTTGTCATCCATCAGCATGACCACCCCGTCGCTGGCACGCATTATGACCTCCGTCTTCAGATCAACGGGACAAGTAGTGCCAGCTGGGCCATCATGTACGGGCTCCCAGGCGACCCGAATAGCGTCAGGTTGAATCGAAATGCCACCGAGACACGGATTCATTGTCTCTGGGTATGTCCCTGGACCCCCCCCGACAAGGTGACGGTGAACCAAAACAAGGCTGACACCACCTTCAGAACCACCTAATAGAGACTGCTTCACCGTCGACAGGTTCACTAATCATATGGGACACGGGAACGTACACCGTACTCCCCCGGCAAAGCAAGCACTCGCCGTCTTCCGATCCCTCATCACCGCCCTCATCACCAAACCCATCGCCCGAATCAACGCCACAAGAACTCTTACACGCTGCTTTCCAAAGACGCAAGATCCGCATACGTCTCCACGGCTCTCGTCTACCGGACCCCTACGTCCTTAACCTCCGCCTCACCAAGTCAGAGGACGCCGCGGGGAGGGCGAAAAGTGGACGGACGGTTCGGACTAGACGTCGTCGCCGAGACGGAGGTGCTCTGCAGCCGCAGTACGAGACGAGTGACGAGGCCGAGAGTGAAGACGACAGAGATGAAGAGGTGCCCGTGACTACTGATACAGCCGCCAACGCGGATAGCCTTTCTGCAATGGAACGTGAGATCCGTGAGCTCGAGGATGAGCAAGTTCGCCAGACAAACGCCTACCCAGGGGCTTCCAATACCATTGGCAGCGTCCACCAGCGTCGATGGTATGTTTCACTTGATCGCCTGGCCTGTGGCTTCGTTGAGAAGCGAACTAAAGGTCGCTTAACTTGGGGACTAGACAACCATACAGGAACCCAGGACGCAGGGGTTAATGAGGCTCAGGATAAGTCAACTGGCCGCATGTCTTATCCATTCTACGTTCGAGGCGTCGAACACGAGCGTAGTGTTGTGACGGGGCGCCGTGGTGTTGATATTCTCAAGGATGAGGGCGTGAAAGACTTTGTTCAGCGAAAAGGGTGGAAGCCGGTGCTCAATTGAATATTCGAGTCGACTGACCCCTTTGTAATACAAGTTTCACATGAACTGTATCCATCCGAGATACTGGAAATAAATCTTATTCTGGTACATACATTACGGCGAACCCCTTGGCTGTCATCGTTGCTCCGTGATGCCTTTTCATAGCCTCCTGGTACATGGCTGTGTCCCTCGTCTACCTTTATCCTGGGACTATGAGTCCCATCCCGCAGGTTTAGCAACCAACTTGCTACCTGGTACCATCCTTGTGATCCGATACAAATCAGTCCGTCCTGTTCAGACTCATAAAACGCCTTCCCATGCTTGCTAACCACGCATCATCGCGTCCTTATAAGCACCAGCCATTCCTGAACCCGAAACCCTGTACAAATCAAAACCCATTTTTGAGAAATAGCGGGGTCCTGGTAGACCTCTAAGCCTTGGGATCAACGAGGGTTGGCGCAATTCGCCTCTTCTTGGGCTCCTTGCTCTCCTCCCTTTCACCCTCGCTCGCATCTCGCTTGGTACCAGCGACACTGCCAGTGGTGCTCCGCGGCGTCTCCGGAGGCGTTGTCATTGGCACCCCCGTCACCTTACCCGAGTTTGCTACCGCAATTCCTGGGACGTTTCCGGAGATGAGGGTGGGATTGCTGATCACGCCCGTGGGCACAGTGCTCGACTGGGTCGCAATGGTTGCAATCGACGACGTCGAATTCGACCTCGCCGGGGAAGATGGCCGCTGGGAAACAAACGAAGTAGACGGAGGCGGCGACGGAGCTGTGAAAGAGCTTGCCGAATTGCGATGATGGTGATGTGAGCCGTTTGGAAACGGCGACGGGGGCGCAAAACTGGTCGTTGGTGTGGGCACAGGGGTATTCTGATTTGATGACGAGACAGTTGGCTGGGATTTGGCTCGAGGAATCTCGCCCTTGAAGACCTCGCCTAATTCACCAGCCGTGAAAGATAGAGAAGAACAGAACCCATCGGACGATGAGATCATCAGAGTCAGGCCATCGCTCGACCTAGTGAACTTGTTAGCAGGTGCTGGGGTCCTTGGAGGAGCTATTCATACCATGCGAGATCGGTAAAGGTAGCGCAGTGGAGATTGCTCACGACGCAGATAGGGGACTTTTGTTGGGTATCGTAGAGCAGGACAGAATCCTGAGTAGCTACCGCGTATACCATGCGGTATGGTAGTGAGAAGGCAGGCCTGGGGCCAGGAGTCGACGAGTTCACCTCCAAGTTTGAGCTCTTTGACTCGTTTGTCGCCGTTGCGGGGGGAGGGGGCGGGTCCATAACAGAGGGAGCTGGAGAGGGCTTCGAGAGAGGTTCAGGAAGAGACGGAATGGGATCCTCAGCGGATGACGTGTCGATGGTGATGTTCCTCGTAGTGGGCGGAGACTGGCGTAGAGTATAGAATATGGGAGAACACTTCACTACCACAGACGGCTTCTTGTGGCCTGGCAAGTGGGCGATTGGGGGTTTGTTGATGCCCCCGCGGGTATATATATAGACGGTGTTGATCACCTCGTACGTAGGCTTTGCGTCCCTTTCGCCCTGGTGCTGGTTCTGGTACTGTCCAGATGGAGTCAGGAGCAGGCTGCCATCGGGCGTGAATGTGAGCCGTCGGAAGAACGAAGTTAGGGTCTCGTTGGCGTAGAGGCTGGCATTCTTCATGCCTAAGCCGGTGCTGATGGTCGACGACGGCTTAGGCGAAGGATCCATCGGCATGACAGCTGGAAGGGGCATCGACGGTGCCGGGGATACGGATCGGCGAGAGGAGAAGGAAGACCGACGGCTGTGGCTCACGACGCTCGGGGGGTTCATGGGAAGGGCAAACGAGGTCGGCGTGCCCGGCGCAGAAGGAACTGGAGACCCAACCGAGGGGGCAGAATCGAGGACGGCGAGCGAGGAGCGGTGGCCAAAGTCGGGGGGAGCAGGGCTACTGGAGGAGATGCGCCGAGGGGGTAGATCGGCCTTGATATGGCTTGCGAGCCTGGGTGTCTTGTCATCTTGACTGAGGGTATATTGGCCGTCCTTTGTCTTCAAAGAGTAGATGTGAACGGATCGATCGGAGGACTGCGTAGCGATGTACTCGTTCAGAGGATCCCAGGTAACGCCCTGGACGTAGTGACTGTGCTCGGCAATTTGGCGAACGAGAGTTCCTGTTGTCGAGTCAGAGGCTGTTGGGTGTCACGTCGTGAACTTTGTTTTGCTCACCTGTCTGGGCATTATAGATTCGCGCGATGTTGTCCATGCTACCAATAATGAAGTGGACTCCATCAGGAGACCAAGCCAAGTCATAGATCTCTGCACCGCTAGATCGACACATATGCTTGGCTCTCCACGACTCCTTGTCATCTGAGGCTTCGGACCCAAAGTTGTTCTGAGGCGTTTCGGTTGGAACCCAGAGTATCACGTTGCCATCGTCACCTGCAGAGGCGAGTAGTTCGCCTAGAACTCGACCTATGAGTATATAATGAAAATGAAGAGAGCAGGGGAAACCAACCCTTGGGG
This sequence comes from Fusarium illudens, assembly GCA_013623515.1. Classification (NCBI taxonomy): domain Eukaryota; kingdom Fungi; phylum Ascomycota; class Sordariomycetes; order Hypocreales; family Nectriaceae; genus Fusarium; species Fusarium illudens. The sequence continues at coordinate 23,545 of JABFEX010000370.1, forward strand.
GCCCAGCGGACAACATTGACGGCCTGGTTATGCTTGGAAAGAGTCGAGAGATACTCGACCTTTCGTTCCTCGCCGTCAACCTGAACTTTCCATATTCTCACATGATTATCGCCACCGGCCGTAGCGAGACGTCCCTTTCCAGCTGGTTCAAAGTGAGCCGAGTAGACCGGGGCGTTCTGGTCGTGCCAATTGATGATGAGGGGCGAGGCTTTCATCGCGACGACTATGCTAGGGCGGTCGAAGCTGGAGCTGCATAGGGAGGCGCCTGTGCAAGGCTGTGGGAGAAGAGGGCGCTCTATTGCTCCCACACTCTGGAAACGAGATCGATGATCGGTCGAGGACGACGGTAATCTCGGGTTGATATGTAAAGAAGCAAGAATGCGAGGGTCAACTCGAAAAATCGAGGCGTCGAGGCTATCGGCAGGGACGAATTCGGCAGCCCGTAGTGCAAAGTAAAGTGGTGAGCGATGACTGGTGAGTTTGGGTGGTGGAGAGCTCCAGGCTGGAGCTGGTGTGGACCTCGGAGGACTTTGATTAGACGCCAAGCTGTAGGGGGATTCAATGGTGTGAAGGGCGGCAGCAGATCAATCACGGGGGAAACGTCGGTGATGCTCTTGTTTGATGAAAGAGGAGAAGGATGTGGTGATGCGGGTGTAGTGAATGATGGAAAAGAGGAGAAGAAAGGGCAGCCCAAGCAGGTGAGGTTTATTTCGGCGATGGATGGATGCGAGGGACAAAAACCTCCAGGACAGGGCCACGAGGCACGAGGCACAGGCAGGTCTCTCCTTCCTTCAGCCAAAGACAGCCCGCGTACGGTAGGTAGGCGTAACTTCCAGTTACAGGCGCAGGTTAGGTTGTGCCGGTGCGGCGGACGCGCGGGCGATCACACACTGTAAACTCAGACCCAAACAACACCCACCCATGGGATCCATTGGGTGGATGGGGACAGGCGGGCTTGGATTGGATGTCACGGGGCAACTGGGCAACGCAGGCCCTGCAAACAACACCTCGGGCTGGGCTGGCTGAGGAGGCTACAGCACCCCCAAGGACAAGACCCAGACGCCGCTGGCAGGACCTACGCCAACAAATAAATGCGCCGCAGCCACCAGCACCCCCTCTCCAGTGCCCGCCGTGCCCGCTAAAATGTTGCTGGGCATTTTCGGGAACCCGCCCATCTCAGCAGGTGTCAGAGCGGCTGCGTCGTCTACCAGGGACGGTGCTGGGGTTCTACGGCTCGTCGCTGAGGGACAGGTGCGGCAACACCACATCAGGGACCCAAGGAATGGAGGGCTGATGCTCATCAGCCCAGAACCGAGCCTCTGATGAGCTTGTACGTGCCCAAGACGGCATCCCACAGAGAGACATGATCCGACAAGCTAAAAGCAAAAAAAGGGAAATACTGTACCTTCCTGTTATGCCGCTTAGCATTTTCGTGTGTACCGTAGGGACAAGATATCCGAGCTCGCGGAAACCAGCCGGCGGCGGGGACCAAAAGGGAGAAATGACAAGAGGTTTAGATTCCGGTTGGCCAAGACTGGTGGATGGAAGCATCCATGATGGGCTCTGCTTTGAGGGATCGGGCCGGCATACCCATGTTTTAAAGTCTCTTTTCCAGCGAGAGGGAGATAGTAATCACAAGAGTCCAACGTCAAAGAGTGTACTTGATACTGCAGACCAAGACGCCGCATGGATGACCCCGTCCTACTGCGTGTGCAAGTCGTGAGGTCCATGGTTAAGCCGCTCAATGCGTGTCAGCCAGAGTCAGCATTGTCAGTGTTAGACTCGGGGGAATGGAGCGCCAATCATGTTACTGGTCTTGCTAATCCTTGGAGCCAAGGACCTGGAACCGCGAAATGTCGCTGGCCTGAATCTAAATCACAAGTGGTCAGCACACGACTCACACAACAGCAAGGGGAGCGCCCGCATATTCCAGTATGATGCATCATGGATATGGCCATGGTGGCGGATGCTCACACTGTACGTTATGCGCCAACAAGCCCCGTCACCAAAGTCAGGACTGTTTTCTCCGAATGAGGCTTCGGTCCTGGGCGTCGTCTCGTCACTGGGGATATAAAGACCACCATTCTGTCCTGCCCGCAGCATTATCCTTTGCTGGAGGGCGCAGGAAAAGTTCCTGAGCTCAGGCCAACTCATCCCAGGCTGGGCCGGTTGTCCCTGGAGCGGAAATTACGAGATCCGAGAATCGAAGGCCGAAGCTTCCAAAGGAGCTAACCGTACGGCAGTTCCTGATGCTAAGGCCAGCGCCCGGCCCGGAAGTGAGGACGGAGGTGGTGATGCAACCAGCCGACAATGCCGGCAGGACTGTTCGTTTGCAACTCACCTGCGCTGCCGCTGCCCCATCCAGTGCCCACGCGTCCGGCTGCAGGGGCCTGAGTGGTTCTTTAGTGGGACTGGGAGCATCCATGGCTCTCCCACGGGGACGGGCACGCTCTTTCTTGTTGCCTGCTGTGGGTGGGAAACTCAGAGGTGCGGCCAGATCCTCCATAGGTAGTGTTGGGACTATTGCTTCAAGTAGCAGGCCTCAGCCAGAATCTTGACGATCTTAATCCCCCAGCACAAAGTCACTGAGGAAATTTGTCAAGGTTACATTCGGTAGTTTGTCGTCTGGCCCTCAGGATCTGTGTAGCACCAGCTTCATATCATCCCTGAACTATTGCAAACCCTTTAGCTGCCTGGGGACACAACTTGCTTTTCAATCTTAGCTGCCTGTTCGATGAGGCGGACGTTGGTTGACTCACTGACCTCGCTTACCATATTGCCATGGATCTATCCGTATTGGATGGAACGGGCGCTCTGTGTGAACTCCTGCTGGGGTTGGTGTGATAGGTAACCTCGGACTTTCTGGACCACTCACCGCAATGATCTCGAATTTTATATGATTCATATTAAACGTTGTTCTGATTTGAAACATGCTTATCGTTTGGCAGCACAAGTTGGCGAGGACATAGGGAGTAATAGTGTGGATAGCAAGTAGAGCTGGGACTTTGGCTCAGACACCCCTAACCGGTCGCTCCAGATAAGTGCTGAAGAGTTCACATCTTCAATGGTAATGAATGGTAGGGTGACGTATTGCTGTTGATATAGCTCTATCCCAAGGCCTTCCTTCCACCGCCTTTATGTTGTCAAAACTCCCTCGAATTGAGGGATAATACTCTCCACGCCTTCCGGTGGCTGGATTTCGTGCTGGGAATAGCCGCCTTCTCAACCTGGACTGTTTGTAGATGAGTCACGGTTTTATCTAAAGATGCGTCCATAGCTTGACGAATCTGCAGGATCCCCGAGTGAGTCACGCTGTCGACAGGACTTTGTTGCTGAAAGTTGATTGACATAGCTGGAGTGATGTGACTGGGATACTTGCTGGGGGTGGTGACACAAGAGGCGCTTGAGACGGGCAGTGCGAGCTTAGAAATCAGAAATAGCCCGCCGCTCAGCTTCTATCCTGACCCTTCCACAGGCAGATATTGATTGATGGCTTGTGGCGTCGGTGTCAAACCTCCGGTGATAGCTATGCATGTATGTCTCAGTTTATTGCTGTTAAAGTAGGGCACCTTTTTCTCCGTATCAAGTTGATCGCCAATGGCAGTTAGCAGGTCGTGCCGCAGCCGATGAGTTCCTTCCGCTTTTGGTGTTGTCTTGGTCCTTCCCAAACCATCTCGCCGACAGGCAGGTGTAGTGCACGGACCAGGTGGGCTGCAGGCTACGAGCTGCAGGCGAGGTACGGGCTTCAGCGTATTCCAGTCGGATTTTATTCTCGATCGAACCCCTTGATTCACTCCATGCCTTATTGTCTTATTTCGCCGGGCGTCACAAAGCAGACAATGGCCCTATTACGCTTGATCTCAGGCAACGAATTACAATGACCAATAATTAGTTGCCTGCTGAAAGGTACATACATCCGCGACGCCACAATGAACAGGCACCGCACCTCAACGCGGCACGTTCGCCCTCCTCAAGTTGTCGTTCAAAGTTGGTTACTGATCGCCAATGGGCGTCACTAGCCCCCGCCAGCATCCGTGCTGCCCGTGTCATCACGATTGGCGGGCTTGACGGACCCTGCATTGTCACTTTTGGGGGCTGGCGGTGACTGATACCTGCTTGCTTTCACGCAGCAGGCTCGCACCAAAGAACGAGCACAAAGGGGGGCGACAGAGCGGTATGGATGCAATCAATGCATGGATCCTTGCAACTACCTTGTCTTTGCTGCCATGTTTCGCAGTTCGCACCATGCAGCACCACACCCTCGAGCTCGAGGCACAGTTGATGCCTTGCCGCCGTGACAGTCATGAGCCCTCGCCTTGGGAAGAACTTGCAAGCAAAAGGACAGGGGGGGTCTGTGGGCTACACTCTCACTGGGCGATCGCCTTCAGTCATGGGCGGCCAGATACATCCTCCGCCCCCATTCCGGGATCACAGCGTGAGGCGCTCAGGATCAAGTCTGGGTCCCCGTCCTCATGTTGCCCCGATGGCCGCTCCGTACAGTACCTACCTACCTAAGCACTAAACCCCGGTCTCAACCGAATCTATCGCGGCACGCGGAAAATGGGCCCTTCTGTGACTCGGTTCCTTGGTTCAACCCACCGCGGAGCAGGAGGATCCATCTTTCTCGGACAGGCAGCTTACATATCTTCAAAGGTGCCTGGACTACTAGGGTAAAAAGAGTTGCTGTTGCCCGGTTCGTCGTCTTGTCTTTCTTCTTCTTCACTTCTTCAATGGTTGTGAAGGACCCAGCATGGCGATATTCGACAACCTCCCACTCTTGCTGACGGGTACCGGCCTGGCTGTAGTAGCCGTGACCACTACGCCCGCTCTCGTCGCCGTCATCACCCAGTTTCGGCACCGAACCCCCAAAGACCATTTCTATGAGGACGAGGATGGCAAGAGCACGCCGGAGAGCATCGCTGCCTTTTCCAATCGACTGCCCAAAAGTTCTGTTTTGGCATTTTCGACAATCGGTTTCGGAACTTGGATTGCAATTTCTGTTCTGTCATCTCTTGAATCGTCCTCTGAAGTACTGCTGGTGAACTGGCTCATTGCTGGTGCATGGGTGAGTTGACTTTCATGATTCCCGACGATTCAAGTGCTTTAGTAACAATTTTCTAATAGGGTCTCATACTACTCCATGCAATCTCTCTCGGTGCTCATCACTCGCCCGTAAAAGTTCACAACCTCGGATTGTGGTTGTTGGCGTCTGGACTTGTTGTTGCCACTCTTACTGTACCCCAATTGATCAAGGAGGCCCAGCATGTTTCCAGAGACAAGGTCCCAATTGTCATCCTCCGTGCCGTAAACGTGGTTGCTGTCATCGCCCTATGCCTCTCCAGCGTTCTGCTTCCCAGGCGGCCTCAAGTCTACTTCAACGGCCTCAAGGTTGATGAACAATGGACTGCGTCCGCCCTGAGCAGATATACATGGGCCTGGGTCGAGCCACTCCTTCAGTATGCGTCCAAGAAGAATGACCTGGATGCTGCTGATGTCCCCCACCCGGACCGGAAGCTGCGCGCCGGGCATCTCAAGCAGGATTGGGACGCAATGAAGTTCGATGGCAGCCTCCTAAGAGCATTGGCCTGGGCATACAAGGGCAGCTTTATTTTGCAATGGGCTGTTACCATCTTCCGGAACTTCTTAGGCCTCTTGCCTTTTTGGACTATGCTTCGTCTCATCAATATCCTGGAGCAGCCTGATCCGAGAGCATCTGGACCTTCCCTCGAGCTCTGGGTCCTTGTCTTTGCGATGGCAGCCTTTAACCTATTTGATGCTGTAAGATTTCCGCCCATGTTTTATATCTTGGCCAAACACTGACTGACGCCTCTGCAGTGGGTCGAGGGATGGGTATTCTGGTACTCTTTTGCCGATGTCTCTTTGCCTATCCGAGCCCAGCTTTCCACGCTCGTTTTCGAGAAATCCTTGCGGCGTAAAAACGTCAAAGCTGCAGAGAAGCAAAAAGAAACTACCGAATCACAAGGAGAGACAGGCAATGACAACAATAGCAATGATGAAGATGAGTCTGATAGCTCAAGTGTGCTCAAGTCTCGCCAAGCCATCATCAACCTCGTTGGTGTTGATGCTGCACGAATTTCGAATTTCGCCGCCTATCAGTTCCTCATTATCAACAGCGTCGCCAAGCTCGTCATCTTTAGCTTCTTCCTCGTTCAATTGATCGGTTGGATCCCTTTCACGGCAGGAATGTTAGCCTGGGCTGCTACTCTCCCCGCCAATACATACTTTTCCAAGGCACTGCTGGGCAAATCGGAGAAGCTCATGAAGCTTCGCGATGAAAAGTTGGCAATAGTCAACGAAGCCTTGCTTGGTATGAGGCAGATCAAGTTCTCGGCACTCGAAGCACGTTGGGAGCAGCGCATCTTGGCTATGAGAGAAAAGGAGCTCAAGACTCTGTGGCAACTCTTCATCGTCGACACTGGCCTCTTTGGTTGCTGGGTAGTCAGCCCGATTCTTCTTGCAGCTACATCTCTGGCCGTTTATGCTATTGTCAACGGGCAGCTTCTACCCTCGGTAGCCTTCGTCAGCATCGGAATTTTCAAGGCCCTGGAAGTGACACTTGGAGTCCTCCCCGAGCTCATCACAATGTCAGTCGACACACTGGTCTCGATCAAACGAATCGATACATATCTCCAAGGTCCGGAAATGGACAAGACGCTGTCCGAAGGCTCCGAGGTTGGGTTTGAAGATGCCTCCATCGCCTGGCCTGTCGACGAAAAGACACCTGATGAAGATAGGTTCATTCTGAGAAACCTCAATTTCAACTTCCCCGCTGGCGAATTGTCTGTCATTTCGGGAAAGACGGGAACAGGAAAGAGTCTGTTACTATCTGCGATGCTTGGAGAGACAGACTTGTTGGATGGATCGATCCGCATGCCGATAACAGCCGTCCCCGCCAAACGCCATGATGATGAAGCCCATCCGGGCAACTGGATCGTCCCTGGCTCAGTTGCGTACGTTGGGCAGACTCCATGGCTGGAGAGTGCCTCATTCCGAGATAACATCCTGTTCGGTCTTCCTCTTATCGAAGAACGTTACCAAAACGTGATCGAGGTTTGCGCGTTGAAAAAGGACCTCGAGATGCTGACGGATGGCGATAAAACAGAGCTTGGAGCCAACGGCATCAACCTCAGTGGCGGCCAGAAATGGCGTGTCACATTGGCTCGGGCCATCTACTCTCGCGCCGAGATTCTTGTGATGGATGATGTCTTTAGCGCTGTCGATGCACATGTCGGTCGTCACATCTTCGAGAAGTGCGTCACTGGCGATATCTGCAAGGGTAGAACGCGTATTCTGGTCACTCACCATGTGGCGCTGGTCCAAACCAAGGCCAAATTCATCGTCGAGCTGGGCGAGGGCACTGCTCTCCATGCGGGGCTTGTATCTGATCTCACTCGAGACGGAACGCTGGAGGAGATCAAGAACCACGAGCAGACTGATAAGCAAATATCGGAAGACGAGGCAATGGATGCGTCAACTGCCGTCAACTCGGAGGAGGCTTCTGTCACGGACGAAACCGCCGAGACGAACGGATTGCAAAAGATGCCATCCAAGGACGCCAAGCAGTTCATCCAGGAAGAGGTGCGCGAGAAGGGCGTTGTCAAGAAGCACGTCTATTTGACCTACCTGCAGGATAGTGGCGGCCTGCTCCTTTGGGGCATCTGTGCGGCCATCTTCCTTGGTTATGAGGTTGGAATTCTTGGTGAGTCTCGTAACCTACCTTCACTCCTATCCTCGACCGTCTAACTCTATCATCAATCAGGCCGGGCATGGTGGCTACGACTCTGGACAGGACATTCCGATGACAGTGCCTTGTCCGTTAGTGTTCACCAACAGCACGGACACGCGTCGGTTCTCTCTCTCCAGCAGTTCCCGTTGAACTCTGCCTCTGGTCTTCGAGTTGCCGAGACCCAGAATGACTTGAAGTTCTATCTCTGGGTTTATATCGGCATCTCCAGCGTAACGGCCATAATAGGCGTTCTCCGCTTCTTCTGGGCCTACTTCCTCGCCATCAAGGCCAGCAGGTCCCTGTTCGAGAAGATGTTGTTCGCCGTTCTGCATACTCCCCTCAGATGGCTTGATACTGTCCCGGTTGGCAGGGTTCTCAACAGGTTCACGTCCGATTTCAACATCATCGATAACCGAATCACCATCGACTGGACCATGTTTATTTCTAACCTGTTATCGTTGGTCGGCGTGTGCGTCGCTGCCTTCTTCGCATCCAGCTACGTCATTCCCCTGGCTGTTGTCCTGCTGGGACTGGGCGTCCTGATCGGCAAGAAGTATCTCTACGGCGCGAGACCATTGAAGCGACTTGAGAGTAACTCCAAGTCTCCTGTATTTGAGCTGTTCAACGCCGCGCTGGCTGGTGTTTCTACTATCCGTGGCTTTCAGAAGACCCAGGTCTATGTTGATCGGATGTATGACAGGCTGGATGGCTGGAACATCATCACTTCCTACATGTGGCTCGTCAACCGCTGGATGGGCATCCGGATGGCCTTTGTCGGGACCTTGTTCTCGACTGTCGTCGGCATCGTTGTCATCATGAGTCCCAGCATGGACGCCGCTCTCGCTGGATTCACCTTGTCCTTTGCGCTCGACTTTGCAGAGAGCATCCTTTGGACCATTCGCCATTACGCTGGCATGGAGCTGAACATGAACTCTACAGAGCGAGTGGTGGAATACACAGAACTCGAGACGGAGTCTTTGGATGGCGAGAAACCCCCTGCGGCTTGGCCTACCTCGGGCACTATGGAAGTTGACAACCTCGAGGTTTCGTATGCCCCCGACCTGCCACCTGTGTTGAAGGGCATCTCCTTCAATGTCAAAAATAACGAGAGAATTGGCGTCGTTGGCCGGACGGGCGCAGGAAAGTCGTCCTTGACGCTCGCGCTCTTTCGGTTCTTGGAGGCTCGCTCCGGCAGTGTTTTCATCGACGGTTTGGACATTTCCAAGATTGATCTCCATAGCTTGAGATCTCGCCTGGCGATTATTCCTCAGGTAAGTACTTGCCCACTGGTTGATCAACAGCCACACAAAGACTGACAATCTCCAAGGATCCCGTGCTTTTCTCGGGCACCATCAGGTCAAACCTCGATCCCTTCGACGACAACACTGACGAGGAACTCCGCGATTCACTTGCTCGCGTTCACCTCGTTGATTCCCAGCCTGCAACACCAACCAACGAGCCCGCCTCGGCAGCAACTTCGACACTCGCTCCCAAAAACATCAACGTGTTCCGGGATCTGTCGAGCCCCATCTCCGAGTCAGGAGGCAACCTCTCGCAAGGTCAGCGCCAACTTCTATGCCTTGCCCGGGCTATCGTGGCTAGACCCAAGATCATGGTGTTGGACGAGGCCACCTCGGCTGTCGATATGGCCACCGACGCGCTCATCCAGCGCAGCATCCGCGAGGAGTTTACTGACAGCACCTTGCTCGTGATTGCGCACCGTCTGAGCACCATTGCCGACTTTGACCGGATTCTTGTCCTCTCTGAGGGCCAGGTCGCCGAGTTTGGCACACCTAAGGAGCTGTGGGAGAAGCAAGGCGTGTTCCGCGACATGTGTGAGAGCAGTGGTGAGAAGGAGAAGCTGAGACATACCATTTTTGAGTAAGAAGACGATGAAGAAGATAAAAGTTGGAAGGTAGAGAGATGGAAAAAGTACAAGAGTTTTCATTTGGAACGTTTTTTGTGTGTTTTTCTGAATCTTCATGACGGAGAGGGAATCATTCATATCAGGGAACATAGTTTGCAAAGGATTGCATGAGTCAAGTTTGATCAAGAAGCGAATGGTTGAATTTCATATTCAGGGTGTCATTAAGCAATCATATCTCATGGTCAAGCATTTAATCCAATATCCCAATCTCAATAGTTCCAAGCCGTTTCCAGAAACCCCAATTCACACATCAAACAAGTCCTCCTAAATAAGAACCATGATAGCTTACTCGCTCTCCTCGTCCGAGTCATCAGCATCATTCAGAGTATCCTCGAACCCCTCGACAGCGCTGGCGTTCTTGATGTAGTCACGGAAACCACGGCTCATCTTGACTACAGCGCGCATGTGCTTCTCGCTGATAGTGATGCGCTCCGAGTTCTCGTCCTGGGCCTCGCTCTCGGCCAGAGCGAGGGCCGTCTGCATGGCATTGCGGATCTCACGGCCGTTCCACTTGAGAGTTCGCACCTCGCGGCTGCTCCAGACAAACTCCCGAGCGGCCGACGAGATGTGGATGAGGCCGTTGGAGTCTCGACCGAGGCGGTCAAAGTTCTGAGTCCAGATGCGCTCTCGGTCCTCGTTGTTGAGGCTCCTGTAGTGCAGGGCGACGTGGATACGACTGAGGAATGCCTTATCGAACGACTGGACGCGGTTGGTGGTGAGGAAGAGAACACCACGGTAGTACTCGAGAGCCCGCAGGAAGACGGAGACGAGGCCGTTGCGAGCAATGTCCTTGGACCGACGGCGCTCGAGATAGACGTCAGCCTCATCAAGGAGAACGAGAGCGCCGTAACGCTGACCGAGCTCGAGGAAGTAGCTCAGATTGGTCTCGATGTTGTACGAGTCGACACTGAGGTCACCGCTGGTGAGAGCGATCAGGGGTCGGTTGGTCAGCTCAGCGATACACTCTGCAGTGCATGTCTTGCCCACGCCAGGGGCACCGTGGAGGAGGAAGATGCGGCCTTCACCCTTGTTCTTGACAAAGTCGTTGCCCCAGGGCGACACCGTGCCGGAGCCGAGGTCGGTAGCAAACTTGCCGATCAGGGCCTTGACGGTCAGCTTGACCTCGTCATCCAGAACAAGATACTTGAAGGCCTCCTTGTCAGTGTGGAGCTGCTTCAAGTTGGCGAGGTCAAGGTGACCCCAACGGCGATCGCCAAGGATGAAGCCCGGGATAGTGTTGCTGCAGACGAGATAGAAGAGATCGCTATCCGGAGGCGAGTCTTGGGTTGGGTTGAGGTCCTCAAAGCCAAGGTACGGGCTGTCGCTGTTTTGGCTCGAACGGTCCGATGAGCACGCCTGGCATCCACATCGAGGCTCGTTCCTGGGCAGATGATCCTTGGGAGGAGGCGCGGTCTGATCGAAGCGAGGAGGAGGGTGGTAGCGGGCCATGCCACGCATGGAGTCGGGGCCGAGGAAGTAGAAGCTGTCGAAGCCGGCAGCATCGCAGATGACACGGCCTCGCATGAAGCCTGTCGGCCCTCGAGACTGCCTGTTGCTGGCGCCCGAGTTGACGAGCTGGCCTTCATAGTCCATGTACGTGGGACGCTTCAGGAGTTCCCAGTACAGCTTACCAAGGGCAATGCTCTTCTCCCTCATGGTCAAGCCACCCTGGGCCTCGAGATCCTCGGGCCAGAAGGCAGCAGGGATGATGGGGAGACTGCCGATAGCCTGCTCACCGAGCCACGGGGAGAGGTTGAAGCTGTACATGAACCGGTTGACCTTTGTGCCATTGGTCTCAAGCATCCAACAGTTGACCTTGTAGGCATCGGCCGGAGTGCAGGCGTGCTGGTTGATGGTGACGCTGCTGATGACGTACGGCGTCCAGATGCTGTAGCGCTTCGTGTAGATTACCTCGCCCGGCTTTAGGAGAAGCCAGAAGTACTCAAAGGTGGCCCTTGGGACGTCGAGGTTGTGGCGTTCCTCTTCCTTGCGGATCTGCTCGCCGAGGTTGTCATCGAGGAACTTGAGCAGGGCGTCGATGTGGCTGGCGGTGGTGGCAGTATACTCAGAGTCATGAGTGGAAGGCTGGTGGTCCCGATAGTGGGAAAGCTCTTGGCGATGGTGGTAGAGAACGCGGTAGGGGGAGCTGATGGTGACGAACTTGCCGTCGAGGTTGATGTAGGGGTAGTAGGCCACGATAGCCTTGAGGGCATTGATCAGATGCTGAGAATGAATGCACATGAAGGGTCGGGCAATGATAGGAGCCGAGGCCTCGAGATCTTGGTCCTCATCCGAGTAGTAGTCATCATAGCGATAGTTGACTTGGTCGAATGTCTCGGTGATGGGCCGGTCTTCTTGAGCTTGGCCAACACGAGGGGGACGACGACCCCGCCTGGAGGCTGCCTTCTCGGTGAAGACCTTTGTGATGATTTCAAGAACGGGCTTCTCCTTTGTGGCACCCTCTTCCTCCTCATCGACATCACTATCGGCGTCATCTTCGAACTCGGGAACATTCTTGAAAGCCTGGATGCTCTGGCGAGCTTGAGGGTTGTTGTTAGCAGGGAATCCCGCGATGGGATGGGAGTGGCGATGACTTACTCTCAACGACCTTGTCGTTCCAACCAATGTACTTGATGACATGGAGGACATCTGGGACCTTTCCGTCGATCTTGAGCACTGCCTTGGACGAAGGCTTCTTGGCCTTTCCCATCTTGCCACGGAAGATATCCTCGAAGCTGGCGGTGGAGCTGACGTCGTCGGCCTCAACGATGCGGAGCTCTTGAGGCTGAGGGGACTCCATGATGGTGGTTTGAGGGTTCAATGCTGGTATGGGAGAAACGACTCGAGGGACAAGATGATGAGGTTAAAGATAAGAGGAGATGGAAGATGGAATGGGCGGAGGAGAGGAGTTGCTTTATATGCATGAGACGCCCCCAGGTTGCCGACTTATCCTGAATCAGGCAAGTAGCTCTATCTGGAGGGTGAAGGCAGCAGCGGCACGCCAAGGAATCAATCCATGGCTCTCGCCCTGGGGAACCAAGCCACGGTCCAATCCACCCCGGGATCCAATGCGTTGCACCGTGAGTGGTGCCGATTAGGCATCACAGCCCCGGGCACCTGCAGCAGCCCGTCGGGATGCACACCTCACCTCATAGCGGGAAGCCATCGCCAATGGGGGGCCGCTATCGTTCAGCCCTGTTGCACTGCCCCTCACTGGAGCCTGGCGTGTAAGCCATGCTCCTCCTCATCGATGGATGCAATGCCGTGCTGATGTTTCTGCGAGTTTGCGTTGAAGAGGATTTGTGAGAGGAGGAAGGGAAAGTGCAACATCGATGAGAGAATAAAGTGTAGGAGAAAAACTGTACGAGTATAAGGTCATGCAAGTATAAGAAAAGAGCCTAGTTTTTGCTGCATTAGACTAGGCTATGGTAACCGTGCCATATTATCCGTAAACCGCCCTGCGGTGAGCCTTGAGGCAGGCCAGACCCAGACAATCCGGCCAGGTCGCTTGTTCCCCTTGAACGCCTTCAAGGCTCGATATCATAAACCTCCATCCCTCACTGATCAATGATCAACCAAGCTACTGATATAGCGATGCAATGTGAGCTGATTACACCCTCTCCCCTATTCCTCAGAGCTCAAAGCTCAGCATGTGCGCACGCAGCTCCTGCATGACGGTGCTCAGCTTCTCCTCAAACTGAGCCTCAGTCCCCTTGAACAACTCTGTGTCGACCTTCTCATCGACAAAGGCGTAAAAGTGTCGTCGGATGTTGCGCTCCACCTGCATGTCGTCGCGCTGCGCCTGGGATCGAGTCAGGATCTCAATGCACGAGAGACGATCGATGTCCCACTCGGAAGACACGTCGTAGGTCCACGGCTGCTTGAGGGGCTGGCCCTGGTGCACTCTGAGGTACTTGTAAAAGGGCATGAGAGCCTCCTTGAAGCCGTACTGGGCGCCAGTGGTGTCGATGATCCAGCGTTCGTTCAGTCCAGGACATCCCACCGCGATGACGGTGTGAGGCACAGGGATCCGGGGAGACGGGATGATTCTGACCGGAAGAAGAGGCTTTCCGATGTCCACGTCGAAAACCTCGAAAGTCGAGGCAACCTCTGATCACGGCATGTTAGTCCTGAAACACCACTAAAGAGAGGAACCATTGGGCTTGTCTTACCAAGAAGCAGCTTTCGGGTCAAAGGACAAAGCAGAGCCATGGCCATGGTGCACTGGCTGTGCATGAGGGCTGCCTCCTTGAGCTCGACATTGTCGGTGATGTGAGTTGGGAATGGGCCGCGCTTGCATGGATCCATAAAGTGTCGCTGCTTCTGATGGATGAGAAGAGTGCCATCTTGAAGCTCAAGCTTGGTCAGCTCAAGGTCGTACACGGTCTCTCTGTAGGTGAGGAGGGCCGCCTTGAGGGTCTTGGCAGCTCGGAGGATGACCTTTCTGCGACGCAGGATGTTGCAAATAGACTTGTGCACCCGCCAGTGTGCTTTCTGGCAGTCGCGGTTACAGTAGACGACGCCGGGAGCGTCTCCGGGCATGTACTCGGGCACGTCGTTGCAGCCACTGCAATGCATGGTTGCCTCCGCTCCGCAGGTCGCGCATGCTGCCATCTTGAACGGCCAGGGAGAACCTGAGTATTCGAAAGAGGCTATGCGGATGAAGATGCTGCGCAGATGAAAGGATCTTGCGTCTTGCGAGAAACCAAGGAAGATGGCCGAGGATCAAGGTTGATCAACCTCGCCGCCCCCTAGGGTTTCCATCTTGAGCCTGGCCAACGACCCAACGACCTATGAATGGCATCAATAAGACGATTGACAACTGTTTGGTGCAAGACTGTACAAACGAGGCTGCCAATATCACCAATATCACCTGCCACGTTGAATATCAAAAGACCGAAACGAGGTAGACAAACGCGCTGTATTAGTGTAGACGGCCAGCTCCAAGTCTTGATATGAAAACAGAACAAACACTGGCCAAAGAGTGACCAATATCTTGTGTTGGCTGAAAGTAGCTGATCGCTTTGCATAATCAAAAACGAGATGACCATGGTCGTCTCATTGAGCCGGATATCCATGGCAGTGACCATGCTATCATACATACTCCAAGACGCCAGTCCGAGACTCCCAACTCCCTCCCAACTGTGCAATAACCCACCATATCATCAAGTTACTCCAACCAACAGTCCATGAACCAATTGCTGTTGGATCAAGCAGCGGCGGCCCTGGCCCTTGTCGTGACGTTGCTGGCATGGGCGAGCAGGAATTTGCAGCACGTCAATGTCAGCTTGCACGCTTTGGTCCAGCCGTCATCTTGGGCGATTCCGAGCTTGATGCTCACATCCCCAATCTTGTCGCCGTCGATCTTGTACGGCAAACTAAGCGGACTGCCTGTAGCGTCCGTTTGCCTGTGCACAAATGCACCCAGCTGTCGCACAAGTTCGAGAAAGGCCACCATGGCGTTGTCGAATCGACGGTGCATAAATGTCAGCCCCAGAGGCATATCTCCAGAGCTGTACAGCTCAAGCACCTGCTTCTTAGGCGGCGGGTTGACTGTCCGGGCACCGAGCCGGCTCGACGAAGGGTTGGGCGCCTCGTACCGGATGATCTTTGATGTGCTTCCCATGGGCTGGGCTTCGTACCCATCGAACTTATACCCGAGTTTGTCTGCCACCGTCACCAGCAGGAGAAGCGCATGTCCCCACGCCGCATTGATCTCTGGCCAATCCACTGGCTTGTTAGACAGCCGGCCGAGGCGTAGCCCGTTGATGGTTGCAAAGCTACCGTCGTGGCTGATACAAAACGTGTCGTTATAAACGTTGGACCGCTGCAGCTTCTCCAAAAGCTGCGAGTCGTTGCTGTATTTGGCGTTGATACTGTCCCTCTCCGACTGGAAATTGGACATCTTGGTCGTAAAGGCGTTGCGATCTCTCCAAAACGTTTCCTCCTCTTTATCGAGCTCCCGAGCCTCCTCTTCCAGAGCTACGAGCTCCTCATCCAAGGTATCCTTTTCTGCCTCCAGCTTCTTCAGCTCCAACATGGCACTATCCCTGTCTTGTTCAGCTTTCCTGAGGGATTCCTCTTGTGCCTTCATTTCCTCTTCGGTTGGCTGGTTCGCCTTGGCCTCTTTGAGGTGATGCACGTATGCATCTCTTTCGCGCGAAGCTGACTCGAGCTTCTTCTGCATGCCCTCGACGAGCATCTCTGCGCACTCGACGCATATTGGGTGATCGATATCGGATCGACCAGATAGAATCTCAAAGAGGCGATTTATTCTGCCCATTTCGTTGCCTATAGGCGCATCCTGATTGTCCGCAGTGCCTCTGCTGGAGCTTGCGCGTCGGAGTGTAGGGGGTGTCGAGGGCCTTTCGGTTCCCTGGCTAGGCGGGTTGGCGACTTGTGACTCGGTCAAGTAGATGAAGGACATGGAGGAATCGCGGGGGTGACCACCATGACTGCGCTTGAAAGTCGGTGGTCCGGTGTTCCGCGATACCCTGTCGTAGAGGGTCTTGCGCGCTTGGTCCTGTGGTTGTGCGGTCGGCGTGGGAGATGCAGCGGACTTCTTAGGCGTTTCTGGTGAGGTGGAGGCTGAGATACAATGTTAGGTGAGAGTCCAATATCTGTGCTGGGGCGATAAAGGCGTTGCTTACAGACAAGAAGATCGTATGCGGCAGGGTTGAGGTCTTCGAGAGAGCCATCCAGCCTCAGAGGCTGACGACATTTCTGGCAATTCATGTCGAGCTTAGCGACTGCGCATAGCTCTGAGTGCGTAAGTCTCCAACTAGAAGAGGCTCAGACAGCAGAAAGGGCGGATATGATGAAGTACAGCAATACTGTAGTGACAGAGATATTGTTGGGGATGATTTTATGTTTGTATGGATGTCGAAGTGGATGGCCCTGGCGGTGACGTTGTGATTAACGCAGGGCGGGCAGCCTGGAGCTACCACGGGCAAGCCATGCTCAGGTTGGCACCTGACTACTTGGTACATCCCTACCTAAGCCATGGGCAACTGCTATGGTGGCATGAGACAGTTTTTTTTGTTTTCGGGTACGATGTATAAGGAAAAAAGTCTCAGATGTTCAAGTTTGTCAAGTGAATAAAGGCATGTTTTGATATAATCACAGCATCAGACGAAGCTTGGTGTCGCAGCATCAAGTCACCCCTCTATCTTGCCAGGCAAGCTACAGGGGTTAGCTCACTGAGGCCCTTGAGATGAACCCCGCCAAATCCGGGCTCAAAGAGAAATCACTTTACGCGCTGCACGGGCCTAAAGCGCGTCATGGCGCGTTCAAGCCCCTCCAGTTGCTCCTCCAACCATCGCTTATCAAAAGAATGGATGGTACCGGAGGAGTAGGAGCAAACGAGGGCATGTGCACCTTCCGTGTTGCGTTCAAAGGAAGTGACATTCACACCACCTAGGAACTGCGCGCCTTCACATCATCGTTGCAAAGATGGAACGACCAGCAAAGAGAAGACGCAAAGGCCCTTCACCCCCAACACTCGGTCAAAATGATGACGAAGACGACGAGCTCGCCTCTCACCCGCAGGAGATCACTGTTCGCCGGGATCCTGATATCCAGTTTGCGCTGAAGCGAGCCAATGCCGACCACAAACTTCAAGCCACGATGGCGCACATCATCGAAAAGTACAGCCGAGATTTCGAGGGAGTTGGCGACGAGATCGACATGGAGACCGGGGAAATCGTTGTTAACAATGGCCACTTGCGCAACATGCGCAACGAGGGAGACGTTGAAGGTTTTTGGATGGATGGAGACAGCAATGCCGATGAAGACGAAGGAATCTTGCTCGAGGACCTTACAGACGAGTACTCCGACAACCAAGACGAGATGAACGAATCACAAAACCCAGAAGCAGACGACGATCAGATCCCGAGCGCAAGAGAACAGAGTTCAAATACCGGCCCAGATCCCGGCGATATAGAAAAAGGACCAAACTCTATACCTGCATCAACTACCGATGGAAAAAGCACAAAGAACCAAGACGAGCGATTGTCCCCCGAAACCCGCAACTCTAAAGATGGCGAGCCCGACGAACCCCCTCGTGGATTCAATCATGCATCTATGGGACCCGGCGCTCCTCTCGGCTATGGCGCGCCACCTGGAGCATTTGGACCGTGGGCCATGATGCCTGGATTTCCCATGAATCCCTGGGGTCGTGATGACATCCCCCCTTATTACAACATGCCTCCAAGCATGCCCGGTCCCTGGTTCAACGGGGGCAGATATGAGTTTCCCACAAATGATGGACAGACATCTATCTGGGGGCGCAGTTGGGCTAGAAAGACAAAGCGGGCTGGTTTCATGAAACGGTCCTCAAAAGGCCACGCCGAGTCGAGTAAGGATCCCAGCGATAATCCGGCAGACGAGGAAACGGGGGGCGATGAAGGTAATGACAAGGAAAACTCTGGAGAGGAACAACCAGAGAACCAAGAGGCCCTGGCGAACCATCGAGTCATCAATGCCAGTGATGAAGACGACGACTTGATCTTTTCCGGGACAACTGACTCTCCTATTGCTACGAAATCCAGCCCTATCCCGTTAAAGGAGAAGACGGCGGTGAAAGAAACCGTCAGGACGAAGCCTGTGGAGAAAGCTCTCGAGGAAACGGCTGGAAACTCCATCAAAGCGCCCTCACATGACCACGAGAAAGATGACGGAGATCGCAGACGCTCTGGCCGAGCCAGGAAGCAAGTGGAATACATGGGCAAGATTTCTTGGGCAGATGCAAAGGAGTGGCGGAAGTCTGGTCAGACCTTGAGCGTTGAGCTTCACCGAGCCAATCGTGCGAGCCGCCAAGAGTTTCAAGACGTCGATAACACTGATGATGAGAGTCTTCCGACCCAGGAAACGACACAACAAAGCCCACCAAGGAGGGATCACAGAGGAACGGAGGAGGTTGTCCAGAGACAAGTCATCCCAGATTCTCAAGACACAGCGACGCCATTCAACAGCAGTGCTCCTCAACCGTCGCAGCCTCAAGCTTCGCAGCCTCAAGTTTCACAACCTCAAGCTTTGCAACTCACAGAGGAACAGAGTGACCTGAGTACTCTCGGCCAAAACGCCATGCCCAGTATGGTCCTTTCCGATGACGAGGCACCGCTCGTGTTATCGAGGGTCAGTGTGCCTAAACAGCGAGCTGCGTCTTCGAAACCAGTTCCTCAGTTGGCGAGCCTCCAGGAAGAACATCAGAGCTCAACAGACAAGGGTACCCCGCCCAACATCGATCTCACACAAAGGAGCAAAGATAATAAGGCTCCTCAGGCTGAGCCCGGGGAAGCTACTCAGGCAGAGGCCAAAGCCACGGCTAGATCAGACGAACCTGCCCAGCCCCTGAAACGGAAACGAGGCAGGCCCAGAAAACCAGAAACCACAACTGAGGTCAAGCCCACAATCATAATCTCACCAGACCCCGCTCCTAGGCCTCCGAAGCGCAAGCGTGGCAGACCAAGAAAGTCGAGTACTATTACCCCTGAGATCGACACTCAAGTGCAGGTCCACGAGCAGCAGGCTCCCCAACGGATGCCCCCAACTGATGTTGCGATTGAGACAGTTGAAGAGGGTGAGAAACCCCGCCACTTGTCCCGGGAGCTGAGATGGCTCGAAAGGAAGAAACCAAAGGGTGTTTCCGATCTCGAGGCCCAAGGGGTCACGCCGGAAAAGCGTCTGAGGCCTCGAGGATCAAAGGAAATGCTGCAGCCAGGCGATGTCAACTTGGAGAGATCACAAGACTCCAGCAAGGAGCCCAAGCCAGTCCCTCGCAACAACCCGCCTTCACCAGCAAGTGTTGCTTCTTCACCAAAGGCTGTCCCTACAGCAAAGGCTATCTCCTCGCCAAAGACTACCTCTCCTCTAAAGGCTACCTCACCTCCAAAGATTGCCTCACCTCCAAAAGCTATCTCTCCAGCAAAGGCTATCTCTCCAACAAAGTCTGCTTCTCCTCCACATGCTGCCTCTCCAGCAAAATCCATCTCTCCAGATGCACCCTCCTTGGCAGAGGTTGCCTCTCCATCAGAAGCTATCTCTCCTCCAAGAGTTATCTCGCCTCCAAAGGCTGTGTCTCCGGCGGAAGCCACCCCCCCAGCACAAGACCATCAACCTCCCTCGAATCCGCCTCGGGATCTCGCCGTTCAACCAGCCTCAACTCCCAAGAAGAACAAAAACACGGCCATCCATCCCGCAGGAACACCGTCCAACTCTTCCAGACCTCACACTCCTCGCCACGCCGCTATCCAAACAACACGCGCACCCTCCTCCCGCCGCTCCCTTCTCTCCTTTGTATCCGACTCCGAGTCTGACTCCGACCGCTCCCGCGATGAGCTGGCCCGCAAGGTCAGGCTGAGCTCTCATAAGAAGAGTACTCGTCCATCGACGCACAAGATCTGGAGGTCGACTGCTCTGACGACAGAGCTGCATCGAACGCCGAGCAGGAGACGCCGCAATGATCCGCCTACTCCCGTCAAAACTCCTGGCGGTACGCTGCGAACCTGTGGAGTAGACGGATACAGATGTGGACGCGACTTTTGCTTTACTTGCTTACCTGTATGAGACGAGCCGTCATTCATGAAGCCACCAAGGATAGGGATGCACAGGTTAAGGCATTGCAAACATGAAACCATGAATACAAACACCTTTGAATGCTTGCTAGATTATGACGCTACCGCATAAAGATTGACTGACCATGCTAAAAAGAAGTGTTCCAAGTCGAAGCCAGAAAAGGCCATGCCCGCTGGCAATTAGATATGCACCGACCCTCCATCCCAATGTCCCAGAACCGCCCAGACCCTGGAACGCCAAAACCTCGTTGTCTCGTCCACACCCCTTGCTAGAAAGACCTTCCTCAAAACCGAGAATTCCTCCATCCTGAGCCTGCCACGATGCAACACACAAGTCTCCCGTGCCAGACCCGACTCATTGTCACGTCAAATTGTGAGATGCCATGCAGTGAAATACCCCATGGATCCCAAGCCTCAGCCAAGAACCGACCATTCACTGTCACAGAGGGATAGGACGGAGGAACGGTTGAGAAGTTGTTTTCCTAGTATGAACATCCTATCAGGGGGTGAAGGCCGACAAGGTTAAAACCGCCGGTCCGGGGTATCATGGGTGAGGGGGGGTGCCGCCAGGTTGACCACCGCGAGTGATGATTATCGGGGACAAGAGAGCTGAGGCGCTCTCAGGGCTTGCCTGCAGTGCCGTTGGCAGCCGCCAGGTGTTGCTTGAACACCTCGGGGTCGCGGACGGGGTTGAAATAGGGGTGGGCCTGGGCCTCCTTAGCAGTGAGCCGTTCCTATTTACGAGTTAGAGGGATGAGTTTCATAATGTTACGACGCCGTTTCGGGACAAACCTGGTGGTCATATCGCAGCAGCTTATCGAGGAAGTCGATGGCTTCGTTGGAGACAAAGCGCTGGTTCTCGGATGTAACAAAGCTGTGCCAGGGCTTCTTCTGGAAGCGGCCCAGAATATCATCGTACTGGGTATCGAGCTCAATCTCGTACTTGTCGATGTAGTCAAAGAGATCGTCGGTGCCAAGAACCTTGGCGATCTTGACGAGCTGATCCGAGTTGCTGTTGCCGTGGAAGAAGGGCTCCTTGCGGAAGATCATGGAGGCGAACATGGCTCCCAGACTCCACATGTCGAGGCTGTAGTCGTACTCCTGGAAATCAACCAACAGCTCGGGACCCTTGAAGTATCGGGAGGCAACGCGGACGTTGTATTCAGTGCCAGGGTGGTAGAACTCGGCCAGACCCCAATCGATGAGACGTAGCTGGGACATGTCAGCGGTGTGCGCGGGAAGAGGCAGGGAAAGTGGCGTGACCAACTTTGCGATTCTCATGATCGATCATAACGTTATGAGGCTTGACGTCTCTGTGCATGATTCCCTTGCTGTGGCAGAAGTCGAGAGCTTTGAGGAGCTCAAAGATGTAGTAGCGAACATCGATGTCGTTGAACTTGGGGTACAGGCTTCGGAAATCGGTGTTGTTGACATGCTCGAAGATGAGAGACGGTGTCTTACTCTGGAGTTGCGGCTGCGGTTAGCGACTTCTTCTGGGTTGCGAGCAAGGTGGACGAGGACCAACCTGCGAATCTCTCACGACATCGAGCAGGGCCACTACGTTGGGGCCACCTGCAAGGTTCTGCAGAATCTTGATCTCACGCTTGATCTTCTTCTTCTTCACGGGCTTCAGAACCTTGACGACGCATTTCTGATAGTTGACGACGTTGATGCCTTCAAAGACCTCCGAGTATTTTCCTCGGCCTGCGCGCACACACCAGGGTTAATGACTGAGGGAAATCGACGGGTAGCGGGACGAGGATGGAGGCACGCACCAATCTTTCGGACAACTTCGTAGTTCTCCAGGGCACCCCAGCCTGCAAGAGAGAATTTGTCAGCCGTGTTCGGTCGTTCGAGCGGGAGCAGGAGCAGGAGCAGGAGCAGGAGCAGGAGCGCAAGAGCATACTGATGTTGACGCCGTCGTAGTCCCAGTAACTGCGGGGCATGTTCTGGTTGACATCGGCGTAGACGCGCGCCATGATGGGCAGAAGTGAGGGGGCGTCGCGAAACGGCGGCGCAGACGGCAAGTAATGGATGAAATGAAGAGGCGACCAAGGTCCGAGACCAGGGGAGGGTCTGGGTATATAACTCGGATGGAAGAGAAAGAAGCCTCGGCCTTTCACCTTGGGACGCTCTGGGCGAAGCGAGTGGAAAGGCTGGACGAGGGCCACCACACACAGGCTTGGCTGGATGGAGCTGGAAGATGGAGGGAGGGTTTGCAAAATCAAGGTCAAGCACGGAAGGTGCAGGTGGGATGTCCCCGGCGGGTTCTGGCGAGTCTAGGCCGAACCGACCCCACACTTGACGGGCGGGCTTGTTTGTGATTGGCTTATACGCTTATCGGCTGCTCCGATAAGCCGTTAGAGGGAGCACTGTTGCTGTTGGTGGCACGAGCACACCCAGCCTCCAACCCGACGAAACGACCATCCATGCTTTCGAGCATGTGCTCTCCATGAATGAATGCAGCATAAATGGCGTTGGAATTCATTCAGAATATCAAACGGTATGCTGTCCATCAAAAGTGTATCTGTTTCTATCTAACAAGTCACATCTTGCATCAGCGGTAAACATTTGTATTGCCGGATCGAGCTATGTATGTTGGCTGCTCTGTTTGCATCTAGGCCTGCCGTTCTCATCCATTCCTCACCCAAGTGACCAAAATGGGATGCCGCCTTGTCCAATTCAATTTACCCGTCCATCAGAAAGAGTGAATCTCAAGACCAAGCTCACACATGAGGTCACAGTCTTGCAGTCGTTCACATCACCCCCAAAGTGAGCTAATGCAAACCCCGGATGGTGACATGCCTGGCCAATAACCATAGTCAGCAGCTTGAACAGATGAATCATGTTGCCAAAAGTAACCAAACAAGACATCTCACATCTCAGAGAGAAGATTAATTTCTCGACATGTCAGGGCTGCAAAGATATCAGTATCAGCCGAAGCTGATACTTCATCCATCTCCAGCCCCGATCCGACTAAGGATGACGATACAAAGGTTTTCATCATGATGAGATTAGACAGAGAGAGAGAAAAGGCGGTGCTTACCAGGTGTTCAATAGGTGTGCATGCATCACACAAGGTGCGAGGCTTCTGGGTTATCGCAAACCCTCTTCCATAGACCCATCCAACAACCATCCATGTCGTTGTTTCAAGGCTTAGTTCAGTCGTAGTCAAGTGAGTCCAATCCTTTGTCGACAACATCCCAGGTGCGCTTTCGCAGATCCGGCTTCGGCTCAGGTCGCCCGCGTTTGGGTCCCTTCTTCTTCTTTTTCTTCTTGTTGGTTTGGAAAGAAGTCGACAGTGCAGAAGAGGCTACTCCGGGTTGAGCAGGCGCAGGACTGTCGTCGCTAAGATCCATCGGCTCATCGGACGAGGTCGCCGTCTTGGTTTTAGATTGCTTTGCTTGCTTCTTGCGAAGAGCTTCCAGCTCGGAATGTCGAAAGATCTCGATTTGCTCATCTGTCAAGGTGCGCTTCACACCATCCGGATAGTAGCCCAGACCATCGTCTTCGTCTTCCCAAGCATCATAACTCGCGTCATCTTGAATATGCTGCTGGTCTGGAGGGTTTATGAATGTGGTTCCAAAGGAAGCAATGGCAGCTTGTGAGAAGTGCGCCTCATGGAAGGAAAACAGGTCGTCCTAGAAATGTCAGCAGGATTCATCAGATTAATTCTAGAAGACAGCATACCTTGGAGACACTCGGCACTCCATACTCGGCTTCTCTGCTCACATCGTGTAGTTGGGGCATGTCTTTGTTTTCATGGATGCGAAGACTAAAATTGAGGTTCGCGGTTTGACAAGGTTGATGTTGGCGGAAGACGCGCCCAAGCTTGGAATTACGTCACGTGCCAAAAGCGAAGAGCACCCCATGAACCGGTGGCTGGGTGGACTCCAAGAAAGCTGCCTGAGAGTGCCATTTCTGGCTCAAAATGGTTGTTAATGGAGATAGGTAGGTATCCTTCATGGAAGGGAAAGTCCAGAAACTGCCAGATGCAGGCACGGGGTGAATTGGCCACGGTCGCCTTTCCCCTGCACGCCTGCACGCAGCAAAGCTTACTGGGACCTGAGCAGAGCCAAGGCATTTTCAAAGGCGCGCACAACTTGATCATCTAGAAATACGTTAGAAACATGTAGAATTCACAAGGAGTGATCGGGACTCACAGTGCTCTTGCTTCCGCTCCATCCTGTCTTCTGAGAGATTCACAAAGCGTCTTCGGGTCTGGAGACGCTTGGCGGCACGCTCATCATCGTGAGCCGAAGCTGCAGAAGCCCAAACCTTGAAGTACTTTTCGGGCGGTCAGTAATTACGCACGCTGTGAAAAGCTTGGTGGGATTTACCTTGGAGAGAGCGTCGGCCTCTTTTAGGATTTCGCGCTCGTGCTCGTCGGCATCGCGCAAGGCGCTCTCATAACGCGCCTCAAACTCGTCCCAGTTAAATGGGTCGAGGACGCCCGGAGTGTCTGGGGAATCCAAGTTGACTGCCTGCTGGTCGCCATGAGGCTCCGGTGTCTTGCTGGCGGCGTGAGGACGCCTCTGTGAATTGGACATGGCAGCAGCAGCAGCGTCCTGCGAGTCAGAAGGGTTGTTGTTGTGTCCGTCCTCAGCGGGAGGGTTCTCGTCGCCTGGCTGGGTTGGAGGAGGAGTCGAAGCCATGTTGCACAAGGCTCCGTCGCGCCAAACCGTCCGTCAGGGTTGTTGTCGGCCAAGCAACCAGGATCGCGGATGGGGACGTGCCAAGTCGCTGCATCCATGTAATTGGAGTGTGATCTGTTGTAGATTCGGAACAGCGAGTCCCTGATGGCACGTTCAACAGTGTTTCACAGCCTCGAACAAGGTCGTGACTTGGGAGTTTCGGCCTCGTTCCAACGAGATTATGTGCAACTGAACATGTGCGATGATGAAATTGAGATGCATGAATGAATAACAAAACCATGTTCATGGTTGAGAGTGACTGTTGAGCCTGTGGCTGAACAACCCAGAAGGAAGGTACCTACCCACTCATATAAAGAGACCGCCCTGCAGCTGAGTCGTTGCCTTGTGGCTTGCATATATTGCGCCACACTCAGCACAGTACGTACACTACACTACACTCACCTCGTCGACGACCTCGTGACTCGGCCAGAATCTCGAAGACAGCAGTCATCTGCCATTAACCACTGATTAACCTC
This sequence comes from Fusarium illudens, assembly GCA_013623515.1. Lineage (NCBI taxonomy): Eukaryota > Fungi > Ascomycota > Sordariomycetes > Hypocreales > Nectriaceae > Fusarium > Fusarium illudens. The sequence continues at coordinate 48,963 of JABFEX010000370.1, forward strand.
CGGTTAACGTATAAATATACGCTGTCGTCTTTCCTCCAGTGCCGCCACCGAAAGGACCAGGCGTGACCCCCTTCAACCTCATCTCAAGATCGAAGGGAAAACCCGCGACCAGCAGGTGGCGAAGCAAGTTCAGGATGGACTGTGATATCTGCCACCGCAGACATGACGCGAAGCGATTGCCGTTTCTCTGCACCGTCGACGGCAGGAACTCGCTCTTCGAGGACCGCCTGAAGAACGTGCAGCTCCTCATTGAGAATGAGGACCTCCAGAGGGAGATCGGCGCCCTATTGGCGGAGCCCTCGACCAGCCCGACAAAGGAACGCAAGGACTCGATGCAAGCGCAGCAGCGGATGGCCGAGGACAGGACGACCCAGATCCTGGCCGCCGCCGACAAGTTCAGGGACGACATCAAGGCCGCCAGGGCCGAGATCGAGGCCAGAAAGGCCGCCCTGTCCAGCCGCAGGTCCGATTTCGCCGCTGCCTCCGACGGCCTCTCTGATCGGAGAGCCAAGCAGCAGAAGGAGGTGGAAAAGTCTATCAGCATGGTGAATTACCGGTGGTCCCGATCATCCGAGGACATGGCTCGTACCCGATCCTTTCTTTGTATGGAGGCGGCCACGCTCTATGGACTCGACCGTGTCGAGAAGGGATCACCCGGCCGATACGAGTATCAGCTCGGCGGTATTCCCATCGTCGAGCTGATCGGAATGAATTGTAATGATCCCCACTCCTCCGTCAAAAGTAAAGCTAACACCCTCATGGCATCATCGCCAGAAATGGTCTCGACCTCACTGGGTCATATCTGCCATATTCTCATGCTTGCCTCTCATTATCTCGCAATCCGCCTCCCTGCAGCCGTCACACTTCCTCACCGCGACTACCCCCGGCCCACCATCTTCAACCTGGCTGGCTCCTATAGAAAAGGAGATCCAGTCTTTCCCAGCCAAACAGGAGCGGCCACTCCTACTTCCAACTCGGGAGATGCGGACTCTCAACATGTTTCCCGCCCTAGACCCCTCTTCATCGACAAGCCTTTGTCGCAGCTGATCAAAGAAGATCCAGCGACATACTCTTATTTCATAGAAGGTGTCACTCTTCTCGCCTACAACATCGCTTGGGCCTGCAGCACTCAAGGAGTGCCAGTCGGCGACAAGGGCAGTTTTGAGGACATCTGCAACATGGGCCGCAACCTGCACAGCCTCCTCATCAACCAGCAGGCCAATGGCGCCGACGGCAAAGCCGCTCACCTGGGACAGTTTTCCCACGGCACAGCCCGTCACTTCCTCCCAGGTGCTGAGGGGACCGAACTTGCCAAGAACTTCAAACTACCCAACCCGATGAAGCTCGCCGACAAGCTCAAGAAGAAGCTGCTCAGCGAGGCGCCCACGCCTGACTGGGAGGTCCTGGATGACGACGCCTGGAAGGTCGAGGAGGGGCCAGTCGGCAAGCTATCCGAGGACAAGAATTCTCCCCGCAGGGGCTCAAGTGGTTGGATGAAGGTGAAAAATAGATGAGTAGAGAGAGACAGAGAGAGAGAGGGATATATATCATGGGTCGTTGTTCGACCATAATCTAGGTATACCGGCCAACGTTGGCAATGAATGACAAGAGATCTCTAATAAAGAAGACGAATCAATTACAAACCAAACTCCGTAAGCTCGAACAAATGACATGCCGCACATATTATACATGAACCCCATTTCTTATCCCTTCAAAATCCGAGATCCTTTCAAAACTTAACATCCCTTTTCGATACTCACGCATTCCTTTCCAGCTCATATTGATTCATACAACGCCCGTCCTTTAAAACCATCTTCAAGATGAGTCGTGTTTTTGTTCTTGCTCTCGTAAATGCTTTGGCACCGTAGACGACGAAACAACCGTGACCTTTTTCTTGGAGCCGGACTTGCCCAGCAGCCTCTGGGCCGCCTCCTCTGAAGACTCCCCCTCTCCCCCGGTGTCCATGGGGGTTGACGGTCCAGCAACGGATCCTTCCCGGGTAGATAAAGACAGAGATGATGTTGTCGCGGATAAGGACGTGCCGCCCTTCCTGGGGCGGAACAGCTGGGGCTTCTTTCCCTTCTTCGCCTCCAATCGCTTGATGGCCCTTTGCAGCGCTTCTTCATCCAGGTTCTTTGAAGGCCCGGCAGGGGTCGAATCGTGTCTAGCGAGCGTCTGGGGTCTTGGGGTCATCTCGCCTGGAGACTCTGTCATGCGGGTGTCTTCGGCGAGGATGGATCCGCTTCCCTGGGTAGGGGGCACTTTCGGTATCGAGTCTTGTCGCCCACGGTCAACGGATTTCCCCTTGGAGTTATTCTGCTGTGTAGTGGTCGGGGTTGGCGAGCTGGTGAAATGGTTACCTCCTGGGAGCGTCAGGCCACCCATCTGAATAGATGCGACAAGCTTGGGCTTCTTCGCGCTGGGTACGTTCTGCTGATGTCGGTGAGAAGCTGTCGAGTTATCGCCACCAGTTACTGCGGGCTGAACAGTCGTCCCTTGAACTGTAGACCGCTGGTTTGTCCCGGCAGTTACCGCTTGACCTTGCGTCTGTCCTCCCTGCTCAGGGAGGGATTGCAGTGACGTCTGGCTTGGCTGAGAGGAAGCACTGCCTGTGTCTTTGGACCTGCGGGACCTGGGCTTCAAAATGCTTCGCTTGGACAGCTCCTCCTGGCTGGCCTTCTGAGGCTCATCAGAACCTCCAGCGGCTTGGCCGACGGAAGACTGAGGAACAGCTGGAGTGGTGGTTCCGTAAAGCGCTGGGTCAACAAGAAGGGGTTGGTCGCCCCCAGTCGAGGCCAGAGTATGATGAGTAGCCTCGCGCTGTGGGTTGGGAGGGTCGTGGATAACCGTTACAGCGTCACTGTCGTCATCAAACTCTGCAACCAACTCCCTCTCGATTTCATCGCGCTCATCCTGCTGAGATGTCTCTGGATCCGTAGGCTGGGGATTCGATGGGGCACCGCCGAAGAGGTTTGAAGGTGGCGTGAAGCGAAAGAATGGAAACTCAGACGCCTGAGTATCCGTTGCCTGGCCGTCGGGAATGAGGGGATACTGGGATTGGGCGGCTTCCGCCGGTGTCTGTCTTTGAGCTGCTGTGGCTGGAGAGGGTTGGAAGAAGTGATTGTGGAATGCCAGAGCTGTAGGGCCTGGGGTGATGGGAGTGTAGTGAGCAAGAGCAGCCTCTCCTTCTGACTGATCATCTCTAATATGGGGATATTGAGGTGGAGGGGCTTGTGAGGTTGTCTGAGTGTCTGCAGCTGGAGGAAGCTGAGGCTCTGTCGTTGTATGAGAACCAAGCTGTGGCCAGTCTGTTACGAGGGGAGGGAGTTGAGAAACGGGTGCTTGCGACTGTGTCTGTCCCCCTGGGACTGCCGTTGAAGGATTCTGAGGGTGAGGTGTTGCCACTGAGCCTGGGGGCATCTGGAAAGAAGGAGTCTGCATGGCAAAACTTCCGACTGGGTAAGGGGGGATGATAGGAGCCTGGAAGACGCTGGTTTGAGACGCCGGCGTCTCTCTCACTGGAGTCATTAAGGAAGCCAGCAAGGAGGAAGGAGTAGTAGGTTCAGTCGCAGGTGCCGCCGTCTGCGGAGTACTGGGTGTATAGAGGTTCCTAGATAGCATGCTCTGTGGGATCGAGGGTAGAAACAGGTTCTCTTCCCCGAAAGTCGACGCTGCATCTTGTTCGGAGTGAGAAGATCCAGCCAACGACCCATGCAGCGAGGTCATCTCTTGCTCAACCTCTTCACTAACTTGGCTGAAAGACTCGAGGATGTCCATCGCGTCGTCGATTGATGGCTTGGGAGAAGGACTTCTTGGTGGTGCAGGTGGGCTCTCCTTCCTTGGCTTGGGAGCAGGCGCTCCTGGCGGTTCAGGTGGACTCGTCTTCTTTTGCTTGGGAGAAGGGGTTCTAGGAGGCGCCGGGGGGGTCCTGTTCTTTGGCTTGGGAGTAGGGGTTGTGGGAAGAGCTGGGGGAGTCTTTGGGTCTTCGTCTTCTCCCATCTCGATATCTAAGTCTCCAGAGGTGACCGTCTCATTCTCGTTCTCCCAGTCCATGGCTTCAGGTGAGAGGGTGTGCTGACAGCCAGTCGGTGGCTCTGCTGAGTCCTCAACAACATCCATCTCTGTTGCCAGCTGCTCCTGGCCGTCGGTCGTGTCTTGGGGAGCTTCGACGGAATCAAGATCCATGAGATCACTAGTGGAGCGAATCTCACTAGCAAACGAGTTATCATGTAAGCTTATATCCTCTACGGCTGAGCCTAGGAGCTCTCCATAGGAAATTTCGTTGTCATCGTCGAGCAAGCCTGAAATACCTTGAGAACCAGTGTTCGACTGATCTGCTACTGGATCCGCGGTTTGAGAAAAGGAGTTGTGTTGCGAGCCATCGTTGGCTGCGGGAGCTGAGGCCTGGATGGGAGAGTTGAGAAACTCTTCAAGTGATCCAAATTCGGCAGGGTGTCTAAAGATCGAACCGGTTGTGCCAGTAGTATCCCACTGAGAAGCCGTTGCTTGAGCGTCCTGAGCAAAGGGGCTTGGCTCAGGGGCAACGCCTGGGGAGTCCCATGTCCCATAGTCGTGCTGATGGGAACCAGTTGTGTCAGTAGTATCCCACTGAGAAGTCGTTGCTTGAGCGTCCTGAGCAAAGGGGTTTGGCTCAGGGGGGGCAACGCCTGGGGCGTCCCATGTCCCATAGTCGTGCTGATGGGAACCAGTTTCCTCTGACTCTTTTTCCGGTGAAGCATCCGGCATACTCTCGTCGACGCTTGCCCCGGCGTTGGGTCCAAAAGCCGCGCCTTGAAAAGACTCACGGGGTACCTGATCACCCCTTTGTGTCCTCACGCGGCGCTGAGGGCTCAAACGCCGGGGCTGTGGCCTTGATGTATTTGACGGCAGAGGCAACCCTGCAGGTCTTCGAGCATGTCGCAGTCCCGTTCCTTGCCTTAATGCTGCTGCTATGCTAGGAGACATGGTGGGAGCTGGCTCTGAAGTTGGCGTGTTGATGGTCAGCTTTTCAGGAGTTTCAGTCTTGCTGGACTGGGGCTCGGCCTTTGCCGTTGCAGCGGGCGTGGATGACTTGGAAGGAGTGGGTTTGGGAGACGGTGACCTCTCAGGCGGCGCAGTAGTAGTTTCAACCCGGAGAGGCATAGGTGCAACTTGCGGGGGCGCATCCGAAAAGGTAACAGTCTTAACAAGCTTCTTAACCTGAGGTTCTTTGGTCTTAGGGGTGGGTGTTGTATCAGGATTCCTTTCGGGAGTTCGAGTCTTCTTGGTTGAGCTCTTGGGAGCTGAACTCTTCTCAGTCTTCTTGGTTGGACGAGGATCCCTCGCGGAAGTTGAAGTCGTCTCAGGGGTAGCGGCCTTCTTCTCTGACTTGGATGTAGAGGCCTCGGGCTGCTTGCCCTTGGTCTTCGAGTCCGCCTGGGCTCCATCTCGATCATTTGTCGAAGATGGTGCCTTCTTTTCGTTCTTGTCGGCGGGAAAGTCTCCAGGCTCGGTCTGGGTTCCGCGACTGTAAAACGCGATGACCCTCTTGGGCGCGGTCGACCCGGGCTCCCGGCCCGTGACAGTGACCCTAGAGAGTTGTAACTCGGGCTCTGGCTCAGGAATTGGAGGGCGCCAACGGCGCGCATTGCGTCTGAAGATGGCGGCGAGGCGTGAGTATCCAACGTCGGGATCGGGCCTCCCCCTTCGCTCCTCCTCGGCTCGTCTGGATTCCTCCTCTCGTCTAGCTCGCTGCTGGCGTCTTTCCTCCAGCTCTTCGCGTCTGACAGCCTCAGCATCCCTCGCGGCTTGTTCCCTCTCCTGTCTGGCCGCCTCCCGCTCTTGTCGGGCCTGCTCCGCGGCCTGCTTCCTGCGGCGTCTCTCTCGGTCCTCGGCGAGGAGCTTCTTCATGAAAGCCTCCCCAGCCGTGTCCCTGGGATCCGCGTCAATGTTCTCCTCGCCCGGCTCGGGAAATATAATCTCCAAGTCCAAGTTATTGTAGACAAAGTCCCTCGCGAAAACCACGGCGTCCTTGATGTTTCCGGGGAGGTGGTACGCCGTGAAGATCATGTTTGGCGACGAGAGGAGGAACCAGAGCTGCCAGCAATCGGCAAAGAAAGGCTCCGTCGTCAGCCTCAGGCGCTCATAGTCCCTCTGCCAGATCCATGGGATCATGTACAGGGCCGCCGCTGTCACGGCCTGGAGGAACACGACGGGCCACGAGATGCTGACGAGCCGCCGGAAGTGGTAGAACATCAGCATCCACCACAGGAACCGGGGGGTGCTGCTGAAGATCCAAAAGGCCAGCTTGATGAGGACAAAAGGAAAGAAGTTGTACTCCGGGTCGAAGCACTCGTGCATGTTGAATATAGAGTCCCATTGACAGCCCTCCCTGAGGGGGAGCCACATGGGGAGCTCTTCAGTGCGCATCGTGTCCGAGGGAAGTGCGTCGAAAGAGGTGAATAAGATGCTGTGGGTGTCTAGTCAGCTTCGAAGTTGGTGATAGTAAACGTTGATGTGCTGTTGAAAGAGTATATAGAGATGAAATGTGTGTGCGTGTGTATATAAAACGGCAAAGATGTCTGTCTGTCTGTCTGTCTGTCACTTACTCTAACGTCGGGGGAGCTTCGAGTTTATGAATGCGATTGCGATTGCGATTGCCACTACCATTGTTGAAAGAAGAAGAATAAAGATCAGGAGCCGACATTGTTTGAATCCATTGTTTGTGGTGAATAGAACTTGGCTGGCAGTGAATGCCACTGCAGGCAAGTGCGAGGGCCAGCCATTCACTCAAAGAAACCATCACCAGTTGCTGCCACTGCCAGCTAAGGATGAGCATAAAGATTGGCTTTGTCATAGGCATCAACTACGTAAGGCAATGGATGTTTCCTTTGACAAAAAGGTATCGAGTCATTCGCTGTATGCTATTTGCTAGTGGTGGTGGTGGTGGTGGTGCAACTCCACGATATCTTCCTTTGATACAATAAACAGTCATGGCATGGATACAATCAACTTCCATTGTTTGCAAATACAGATTATTCATTTACAGCATAAACAATGCAAGATACCGTCTTGTCGGTCAAAGTCTTTGTTCAACAAAGCACCTAACAAAGGGGCTCAGTTTGTTCCCTCAGTATATATCGTCAAAGCCAAACACACAAACCAAGGTATCTTTATCTCTAATCCAAGCAACGCCAATACCTCCCATCACGTGTTCCCAATTCCGTCATCACTCATTACTCGACTGCTTCCGCCATGATGATTCACTTCCTGCCCCGAGCAATCAACCTCGCGTGCAGTTCAACCATTACATCGCCCCACTCCTCCTCACCAGTGCCAACGGCCTTGCCAACCCTCGTAGCAAGGAACTCGGCCACCTTTGACACGTTAAAGTGTTCCCCATACAACACATTGGCCTCGGGTGTGACAGCCACTTCCAGTCCTTCAGGGCCACTTTGGCCGTGCAGATTCAACTTGATCTCCACCCGAGTCTCCAGCGGTACAAGCAGCAGAGAAGTCGCGATCGCAACGCTCGAGTCAGATGTCTTGTTTACAGTCGTCGGGAATGTGGCATTCAGACGGCCGACTTGTGACGACACCAGATTGGCCTTGTCCCAAGCAGTCCGCACCATATTCAGAAGATGAGAAACCTCGGTCCGGCTCTGAGGGAGAGCACGAACATGATCTCGGATACACTGTAGGAAGAATTCCTTCTCTGCCGTCTTGGGAAGCACATTCTTCTCTCGACTGTCGGCAATGTACCAGAGATCGATTGTCGAATTCGGTCGATGCGTCTGGAACGAGCTAATGTCAAAGACAATCTCGATTTCGCGCTTGTAGGCCATGGATAGGACTGTGCCCGAGATTCCAGTTACGGCCCAGCCCTGGTCTTTCTCGATAGCATCCACACGGGCTGATGGTTGTTAGCTCTTAAAACAACAAAGACCGTCAAAGAGGGTATACATACCTTTGAGACTGTTAACCTCGGTGCACGTCCAGCCACGGCACTCTTCTCTGATCTTCTCGGACTCCTTTATGTCCTCCAGACACTTCTGTTTCCGTGCCGTCAGGTCTTCCACCTCGACTTCCGAGGCCTGGAACTGCTCCCGGAGATCCGCGATACGCTTCTTCTTAAGCTCGATATCTTGGTCAAGGTTCGACAGCTCCTCACGAGCAGCATCGAGTTCGGCTGGGTCGCAATCAGCCAGTTCTCGGGCCACCTCCTCGAGGTTACCACTCTCCTCCACAAGGGACTGGTAGCGAGTCATGATGGCAGGCAGAACAGAGTCGAGAAGGCTCTTTTGCTGGTCCAAGGACTCTTTGTCCACTTCCATGCCCTCGTCGATCCTGAGCAGACCCTCCTTCAACCCATCCTGCAGCCTCATTCGCCACTCGTACCACATAGCCTTGCTCAGAAGGCGGGCGTGGTTCTTGACATTCATGAATTGCTTGTCCATCAGGGTCTTGATCTCAGGTGTCGCCGCCATGTACTCTTTGAACAGCGGCGGGTTCTCCTCAAACGTGTCCATCTCGATCTCTTTGACAATACGTCGGCCTTCAGAGATGTACTTCTTCAGCTCCCGGCAAGAGTGTTGATACAACTCAAGCATTGGTACTGTACAGGCACCAGCAACAACGCACCGCTCCAGCGAAAGGTTTTCTTCGCCTTCCTCTAGGAACCCATTGTCAAGGTTCCCAGGAGCGGTCGTGTGCCGCCGCTTGGTTGTCGTCAGCTCCATGAAGCGAATCGACGTCATGTTGAGGAAGTCCTGAAGGTGGATTCGCTCTTCATCATCGTCAACCTCGTTCTCGAGCTGCCCGGCGTCCTTAACAGGCGACTCCTCAAAGTTCATCGAATGACCAGTCCGATCATCGTCAACATCTTTGAATCTTCCTTGGTGCCTTGGCGTCGTTGCCGGATCCTGCCTCCCGGGCGACGAGAGTGTCGGTGTGGCGCTATTAGGCTGCAAGCCTTTTCGGAATGACAGCGTGAGCTTCCCCGTAGTCTCAGCCTTGGGAGGATGTTGAAGTCTGACATTCTTGACAGGACTGCCTTGGTGACCCTTGAGTCTCTTGACGCCGTCATTCTCCTCAGCCTCCTCGTCCTCATCCAGTTCGTTGGGTCGCTTTCCGAGAAGTCCTCTGGCGCTTCCAACGGCAAGACTCTTTCGGCCCCTGAGCGGGTTCCGCTTCGGGCTGAGACTATCAATCATTTCGCGAAGATTGAGTGTAGCTTCAGCACCATCAGCTTCTCGCTCGAGAATCTTTCGCCGGTTCTCTTGGTCTTCCTCTTCCTGGGCCTCCTTGTCCACTTCATTCGCCAATTCTTTCGGGTTTTCAAATGAAACACCACGCTTTCCGGGCACAAACTCCGTGGCCACATCGCCGATAGAACCCCGGCGATCGAAAAGAGCGGCAACCTGTGGAGATCCGAGCCCAGCTCGATCAGCACCAAGACCCGATAGTCGGCGAGTCTGGGGCGTCAACACAACTGTTGGAGTTCTACTGCCTGTTCCAGAATGGGTCTGGAATAGACCTTTCTTAGGGGTAGACTTGACTGGGGATGGGGTTCTGGAGCTGACCCTGGTGGACCTAGCAGAAGATGGTCTCTTCGGCGAGGCAGACCGCGACTTGCGCTCTGAAGCTCTGGGAGTAGTCTTTGTTGAAGAGGCTAGCGCAATTTGAGGCGTGGATAGCTTTGCTGAAGTTGGTGTCCTGGCCTTGTGCAACGACAGTGGTGTTGTTGATGCCTTGACGGGAGACGGTGTCCTACTGGATCTGCGAGCGGATTGCGGCGTTGAGCTTTTGGGTCCAACGCTACGCTTCATCCTGCTCACATGAGAAGCTGGGGGCTCGGGGCTTGGTGTCCTGGCTGGCTCCTCAGTTGCTTGGGCTTCAGGCTTCTCAACAGGTGTGCTCTTGCTGATCGCAGACTGGAGAGTCTCATCAGGGTTGTCAGGTGTATCGGCCTCTTCTTCCATGATCCGTTTGCCCAGACTTCGTGAGTTCCCTATCGCATTGGTGAGAATACCGCCAATGGCAGTGGTCATGTCCATGCCCATCGTGGCATCACCATCGTCCTCATCCTCGTCGTCGTCGTTGTCGTCGTTGTTGTTGTTTGATGGTTGGGAGAGGATTTGGCCAGCAGCCATGGTCATGTCCATAGGTGCATCGTCCTCGTCCTCGTCATTTGCCTGGTTGACTGTCCGTCTCCGAGAAACTCCCAGGCTCTTCCTCTTCTTTTGTGAGAGCACTCCACCAATGACTGTAGTAAGCTCCATAGACATGTCTTCGTTCTCATCCGAGTCGTCGTCCATCTCATCGGGAGCGGGCCGACGGATGCCACCAATTGCAGTGGTAAACTCCATAGTGGCCTCTTCCATTGGAGCATCATCTTCTTCATCCTCTTCATCTGCTGAAGGGCCGGGCTTTTGTGCTTGTTTCTGACCCATGATGCCACCAAATACACGGGTAACATCCATGGACATGTCCTCATCTGGATCACGCCCCCGCGCGACTGGGGGCTTGATGATGCCTCCAACCGCACGCGTCATGTCCATGTCCATATCCATTTCCATATCTGAACCATCATCATCATCATCTTGACTAGGCTGTGCTTGTTGGGCGGCTTGAGCTGGTGGGGGTAGATTCTCTTGGTCTCGCGCAGCAACACTCGGCTTGTTTGCATCTTTGCCCCATCCGAAGGAGGGAATAAACTCCTCGCCGTCGTCGAGTTCTTCATCGCTATCCTCATCTAGACGCTGAGTGGCGGCTCTTCGAGCAGCAAGTCTGAGGGCTTCATCCAGGGTTGATGACTCTTCGTCGGAACCAATCGATCGGTCCGATGCGGCTGTCGTCCCCGTCACCTCGTCGATGGTAAGCATCGTTCCATCGTCAGAGTCGCTACTTGAACCATCATCTTCTCCATCGTCCTCCACGTCGGCAACTTCTTCCACCGCATCTGCGGGCTCGGAGTCTGAACTATAGACTGTCGATGTCCCTGTATCATCTTCCTGGTTGTGGAAGTTGACGGGTGGAAGACCAGAGCTCCTTCGTTGTTTCTTCTCCTCTTGGTCGCTGGCGGCGTTCGCTGAGGCCCCTTGCTGTGTCTCGGCACTGTTCGAGAACGCAGAGTTCCTCCTGGTTGAATCGGTGGATGTTGTCGAGTCTTGCATGTATTCGACCTCGTGGAAGGTATGGAGGGTTGCCTCGGCCGCGAAGGAAACACGACGGTTGGCAAGGGACTTTCGACGAGCATCACGACGCTCCCGCTCCTCGCGTTCTCGGGCGGCGGCTTGTTGCTCCTCCTCGGTCTTGACGGCAATCTTGGAGCCATTGGATTCTGCACTCTGATCCGCGACTGGGGATTCTTTTTTAGGTTCACCCAAGTCGATCAAATCGGGGACCTTCGGCTTCATGGGTGGGATTTCGGGTATAGGAATAGTCGGCTTGAGGATGGAGCGGGGGGCTTTGTTCGGGGCGGCAAGAGACTAGGTTCTGTCAGATGGGTATAGCTCTGATCGAGAGAGCATTGGCTTACAAGGCGCCTGTTTCCATTTGCCTTCATGAGGGCATCTAGACCACCTGGGCCCAAACTCTTGCTTCTTGACTTCTTGCGACTTGCAGCCAACGAACTGGTGACGTCGACAGTCGCATTCTCCTTTTCCATTGCTTTGTGAACATCAGTATGCGCGCCGATAGAACGGCGCGTGCGCCGCGTGGCGGGCACAGTGGCATCAGCAGCAGGCGCCATTGTCGGTGGAGTTGTCGGTTCTTGTCAAGTTGAAGCCAACTCTAACCATGGACGCGACGGCGATAAAGTGGTAGTGGGCTGTATCCCGCGACGGGCCGTGTTTGTTTACTTTGGGTGGTAGCAACAGGGGAGGGGCTCCACTTTGCCAAGTCCTCCGCCATGCTCTCCGGGCAGCGAAAGCATGATCCCCGCCAGCTCACGTGAGCCTCGTCGAGCCAGCCACAGTTCCCCCCACTCGCCAGATTACCTAATGTGTGGCGCTCGGCTGCACAGCCAATCCCCAAATTTTACAAGCCCTAAGTCCCAAACTGCACGGAAATTTTAGTGTGTGATTTGCCCTACTTCTCCATCTGCGAAAACTGACCTCCGCAGCCACTCTCAACCTCGCCTCACCCAGCTTAATCTACGACACGCCCTCTCGTTACGGTACCTGCCCGAGAAGGATCATTCAAGATGTCAGTTTGAACCTCACCAACGATCGATACACGATGTCCGAACGAACGCGTCGCTAACCTCTGCATCAGGGCGACCGAGTTGACCGTCCAGTCGGAGCGTGCTTTCCAGAAGCAGCCTCACATCTTCCAGAACTCGAAGACCCGAACCAAGAGCACCCGACCGGGCAAGGGTGGCCGACGATGGTACAAGGACATCGGTCTGGGTTTCCGTACCCCCAAGAACGCCATTGAGGGCAGCTACATCGGTACGTGGGATGTGGAAAATGTTCGATCTGGAGAAGCATTTCGGAGCTGGAGCGCATTCAAGAGGACTCGCAAGAATGGAGATGCATTCGATCGTGCCTCGTGCAATCCCGGCGACCAGACAAGTCCAAGTTGGATCGCATTGCTGACATTTTGACCCTGCAGACAAGAAGTGCCCCTTCACCGGCCTCGTCTCCATCCGTGGCCGTATCCTGACCGGCACCGTCGTTTCCACCAAGATGCACCGAACCATTATCATTCGAAGAGAGTACCTTCACTTCATCCCCAAGTACTCCCGTTACGAGAAGCGACACAAGAACGTCGCCGCCCACGTCTCCCCCGCTTTCCGTGTCATGGAGGGTGACCAGGTCACCGTTGGCCAGTGCCGACCCCTGAGCAAGACTGTACGTTGGACGATTATGCTGGTTCGCGACGGGGGAAAATGAAAGCTAACATGTCCAAGGTCCGATTCAACGTCCTGCGCGTGCTGCCCCGAACTGGCAATGCTGTTAAGAAGTTCAGCAAGTTCTAAGCTGGGACTCTTCTGGCATTGTTTTTGGCGTGATAAGCATCAGAGGAAATGGAAAGTCTCCTCTGAAGGGTCGGGCACCGGATGTTGCGTTGCAAACGGTTGTGCTATAGATGCAATCGCGAATAAAAAGGATTCACGAAGACAATTAATTGTCTGGGGTTCATGGTTCAATTTTGGGCGTGATATGGCTAGGAAAAGGGTCGTCATGATCTCAAGATTACGTTCATACCTTTGACTATCTCGGGCCAGAAAATGCCAGCGCCTAGTGAGGACCTGATTCTTTCCTGTGAGCAAGGTGCCATTGCATGTTTTGTGGTCAAGCGGTGGTGGGCTCTATGAGTCGACTGGCAAGCCTGCTATTGTCTGAGACACAGCCAGCACGGGACATGATACGAAGAGTCCATTTGATGTGCTATTTCCAATACAAACAGTTAATTGAGGGTTGGGAATGTCGTACAATAAGTCAGTTGAAGTCATCACGAGTTGGTTGCCTGTACCGTGCCTTGTACAGTGCACACACGTATTTCGCACCTCCACCCATCGCAATTGCAGGTCATTGAAAGTTCAACCTCGGACGAGACCTCTCTATTCGCATTCACGACTCGACCTCCAATCCCCATCCGTACGCTCAGCCGTCAATTCAGATCTCTAGCTGAAATGGGCTGGATTTCCTCCATTCTCGGCACCGACAAATCGGCGGATCCCCTCGGAAAACTCGATCCCAGTCTCCGCGACTTTCTCGAAAAAGAGTCGCCCCTCAAATATCCGACGAAGCAGCCCACGACACCCGCGAACCCCTCTCCGGCAGCTCAAGAACCTGGCAATGGAGATGCTGCGGTAGCACAGGCTCAGGCGCAGAAGCCAGGTGTGCCCTCAGCGAGCTTGTATCAGGACGGACGATATGCACACCTGTGGAAGAACTACCAACCACTAGCCCAGATCGAAGCCGAGACTGCGACCGATCATGAGAAGCTCATGGGCGTCCTCCAATCGTACAAGGAGAGGAAGGCAGCCATTGGCAGGGCGGCGCTGGAGAACTGCGCGGAGCAGCAGGAGGAATGGGTTAATTGTATGAAGCACGGCACATGGGAGGATCAAATGCAAATGTGCCGGCACCAAGTGCGCAGGTTTGAGCGGTGCTACATGATGCAATCGGTATGGCTAGGTACTCGCCTTGGTCTTTGAAGCTGGCTAACATGACACGCAGCGATTCCTTCGTGCGCTAGGATACGGATCGGTCGAGGGCAGGCCGGCCTTGGTGGAGGAAGACATCCAGATGCACGCCGACTCGCTCTTCCAACGGATGATCAACCACGAGGAGGCAGTGGAAAAGGCCAAGGCCGAAGGACTCCCAGTCCCCGCCTTCGATCCCGCGATACCCAAGGCCAAGGCTCAGACAGTGACGCCCACCGAGGAGCTCCAGCAACAATGGAAGGAGCAGCTCGAGAAGCTTCCGGAGGGGGAGCGGGCGATAGAGGAGGCTGCTCTGAGGGCCGATCTCCAGGCCAAGGCCGAGGTCGCGGGCAGCGTGCAGAAGATCTGGGATACGCAGGCGGAGCATAGGAAACAACGGAAAGCAGAGGGCAACTCGACGTTTGGGGACTATGTTGCTGCTTTGTTTGGGAAGGCTGGGAAATAAAGCAGGAGGAGGCCTGTGTATGATTCTGTATAACATGTGGTTGTCGGTCTGGACCAGAGGTGTCCAATGTCACGAAGATAAAAATGATGTACGCACAACTCAATGTAAAATACTATCTATCATATGGTGAAATGCAACGTGTGTATCGTTGTTTGTGGGAGCCGACACTCTTGCGTTGCGTGGTCTGGCAAAGTTGGGAAATCAGCACGTTTTTGAATCCATAGGAAACACCACATATAGCCTGGAGTGTTCGGTATGGTTGGTAAACAAGACAAAGAAGAGCAAGAAACCCCCCTTTTAAAACTCATATTTATCGAGCATACATAGAAAAGGCTTGAAATAGAATCAAATGCAGGAACTACCAAATGATTGACGATTATCTCATGTCTGGTCAAAGTCGACCTACCCTAAGGTGAGGTCATCTAGATGCGACGTCGCTGTTTGCAGCCAAGAATCCTAGTCCGAAATTGACGCCTATTCTTCCATCAAAGTCCAATGACCGGTTCCGTGGTCTAGTTGGTTATGGCATCTCGTTAACACCGAGAAGGTCCCCGGTTCAATCCCGGGCGGAACCACCATTTCTTTTTTTGCCCTCGCTTCCTGCTCGCACAGTGTCCATCAAGACTCTGGATTTTGGATCCTTGGAATTTCAGATTGTTCTGGTCGAAAGGCAGATATCTGCCCTGAAGACCGGATTCTCTATCTGGTAGCTACGCTACCAAACACACTCTTATTTTCCTTGCCGACGCTGTTGTCTTAATAGCCTTGATTCGGCACGTTGAGTTTGCCTACCTATTCCTGACTCCAACGATTTAGAAGAAAGCTGCACCAGGACAGCGGGCTAAGGGGAGCTTCATACAGCTACTAGTGCTAAGATGCGTTGGGATCAGGATTTGGGCGACGTCCCCTGAACTGTTCCTTTGCCTTGCTCTCGTCAACCAGATGCTTCACACAGTAGTCCTCGACTCTCTAATACCTCTATCTACGCGGGTGCACTTCAAGTTTGTCTCTGCAGCGTACTTTGCCTCGCATTGAACAAACTCGCCCTTGGTAGAACATCCACACGGGTACGTATTGTACATTTGAAGACACATTGTCGTTAGGATCGCAACTCTTAGCTTGGGATAGTGTAAGTAAGTGATGTAGTGTTCAGTGTTATTCAGTTTTGGTTACTTACGCAGTATGTGAAGAATAGTTGCCTTGTTGCGATGGCTGGCTGGCTTGGATCTAAGACTCTCTCTGTTCAACGTTAGAGGTGTTTCCATCGCTACAAGAATCAGCGAAACAAGCAGAGTTCTGACTTTTTGAGATATTTAAACTTGCTTTCGCTT
>JABFEX010000372.1:0-22726 GCA_013623515.1 Fusarium illudens
TCCTAACCTCGCTCCCAGGCCCAACCATGTAATCACGTTCCTCCGAAAGGACTTCCTCCCGCCCAATGAAGCCACCTTCAAGGTGCCCATACGGTTCACAAAGTTCGACCTCCGTGACTACCTCTGGAATCTCTACAACGTCGAGGTCACAAAGGTCCGGTCGTACGTCAAGCCGCAGCCCCTCACCCAGCGCAACTCGCACTCGCGCTCGTGGTACCGCCCGCAACCCCTCAAGATCATGACGGTCGAGCTGGCCAAGCCCTTCCAGTGGCCCGAGCTGCCCGAGGACAAGCAGCCCTGGAGCAACCAGCTGTGGCAGATGCGCGAGGACCTGATGGACAAGCGCAACGACGAGCACATCCATCGCCAGCGCTTCCGGATCCCGCTCAAGAGCAAGGAGCCATTGACCAAGAACAGGGAGGAGCTGGCGAGTCTGGCACAGAGGTACTTGTCGGGCGAGGAGAAGTGGACCAATGACGTCGTTCTCGACCCCAAATGGGATAAGATTCTGGAGAAGAAGGACACAACGGCTGCTCAAAAGGAAGCTTAAGCGGTGGACATGTCAATCAGAGAGAAAATATCACAGCGGAGGACTGACGGCAGGACACTGCTAATGAGATGATGATTCGGAGCCACAGGGAAAGGAGGGCCTGTGTAGGATACCCGGGCACCAGAGATGTACATTATTGTAACTACCTAGTCTTGAACGGCAAAGGACGTTGGCGGGTCAAAATTATGAGTGCAAATATAGACGCTGAATCTCCTGCATCTCGGGCTATAGGGCCTCCGTCTCTCTCCAATGCTCAGGCTGCTGAAACCGCAACACCTCGTCCCCCCAACTCCACCAGCCAGCAGTCAAATTGCGGGCAAAGATCTCAAGGCCGAGAAATCCTTCACCGAGGATATCCTGGAAAAGGCCTCGCAGGTTCGGCTTGCGCGAGTGTACATCGGGAACTGCCACGATAACCTTGGAGTTGAGGGCGTCGGGCTTCCTGCCGCCGATCCGCTTCGCGATGACGAGCTTCTCCCACGGCTTCCTCCACGCCGAGTCGACGTCGTAGAGGGGCTCTCCCGATGTGGCAACCTTGAGCCATGTCCACTCGGTCACAGCCTCAAGGCCCCAAGCAGCAAACAGACCCGTTGGAGATGTCAAGAAGGCGTGGATGCTAGGCTTGTTAGTGATCCAGACAGCAACCAGTCCATCTGGCGCGAGGTGCGATGCCAGAGGAATATGTAGCAAGAGACTGCGCATGTCATCGAGGTTTCGCACAGTAGCATACTTGTCCGTCTTCCTCCTTGCAGACCGGTTTGGCCAAGGCGGATCCAGCACCACAAGGTTGAAAGAGGGAGCTGACATGTGAAAAGAATCACAAAGAGCCTCGATAGAGCCATGGAGAGGCTCGGCTTTGTCTGGCAGCAGGGGCGGCAGAGCGGATAATAACGGGACCTGGGGTTGGAGGACACGGGGACGGTGGAAGGGCCCAGAGTATGATGCGGCCAGGTCCTGCAGGGCGCTGCCGACGGTGGCAGTGGTCATGAGCTCAGCGAGCTGGGCGGCGGGAGACGCGAGAGCCGACGGATCATCTCGGCCGTCCGCGCGCCGGGGCTCCGGGGTTGGATACGGAGCTGCGGGGGGTTCTGCGGAGACGATGCGAAGGCGGGGGAGGAGGACCTGGGATGGGAGAACCTGGCTCTCCTCCAGGGATGAGGGTATGTCGATGACGACAAGGCTCTTGCTGACGTTCTCGAAGAGAACAGACGATGGTCGGCAGTTGTCGCTGGCCCCCTGGCACTCGGTGGCCATGGCTCACTCTCGGATCTGTTATCGGCGAAGGATTGGAAGTTTGTTCCTGAGGCTTTTGCTTGGCCCGCGGCTTGACGTTGGGAATGTGGGCGGGCATACTCGGCAAACCTCGGCTCGGTCATTGGTTACCGGAGCCGTTGTCCAATGCCCTGTGAACCCTTGAAATTCCAGTGGACTTGCTCAGTAGACGAACCCCCGGGCCCCATGCTGGCCCCCCAGGTTTCTTTGCTTCTGGGGATTTTGTTCCGCTGCGTGACCAACTGCAATTTGTGGGGGAAGGCCCCTCGGCCACTCAGCGGCCCCTGACCACTCAGCGTCGGTTTAATGACGTCTCCTGCCGCTGACAGCCGGGGAAATTCTGCCGCCCGGGCAGCATCTCCAAAAACCTCCCGTCTCCGAGTCCGTCCATTCCCCGCAACCCAGAAAAAGATCTTCCCCCTTCAACCTCAACACCTAAACAGGAGCATTCGGCTCTCGAAAACCCTCTCTTTAACCGACTCTGCCACGGAATGTCTCTTCGATAGGCCCCGAATCCGTTCACCAAAGCCAGCCACGGGGGGAATGTCCTCCGCTGATGCCGCTCACATGGAGCACGCTCCTATGTCCGATCTTGCGCGAAGCGCCAACGACCAGGGCCATGGCTCCGCCGAGGTCTTCAACAAGGCGCGGAAGCAGCCTCCTCCCGTGTGCCCTACAGACGACGAGGCCGTGACCCCCAAGCGCAAGACGCAGAGCCTCGACTATGTCTGGAGATCTGGGGTTGCGGGCGGATTTGCCGGATCTGCTGTGCGTACCTGACCCAACGGGATTGAGCCAATCCCTTCCTATGCAGTGTTTGCTGACCTTTTTCGTAGGCCAAGACCGTCGTCGCGCCTCTTGATCGAGTCAAGATTCTGTTCCAGGCCAGCAATCCCCGATTCGCCAAATATACCGGCTCCTGGTTTGGTGTCGCAACTGCCATGAAGGACATATACCACTACGAGGGCGCCATGGGGCTCTACCGCGGACACTCTGCGACTCTTCTACGAATATTTCCCTACGCTGGTATCAAGTTCCTCGCATATGAGCAAATCCGAGCCGTCGTTATATCCCGAAAATCACACGAGACCCCGATGAGAAGACTGCTCAGTGGAAGCATGGCAGGCGTGACCTCCGTCTTCTTCACGTACCCCCTGGAAGTTATACGAGTACGACTAGCTTTCGAGACCAAGCGTGAGGGCCACTCTTCTCTCACCTCGATATGCCGCCAGATCTACAACGAGCAGCCCGTGCAAAAGTCTGCGACCGCCAGGCTACCCAACGCCCCTGGGCCTGTATCAGCCACCGCGGAGGCGGCCGCAGCGACAGTGCAAACTATCGCTCCCCGGGCAGGATTAATAAACTTCTATAGAGGATTTACGCCTACTGTCCTAGGCATGATCCCCTATGCGGGTGTGTCCTTTTTGACTCACGACACCATTGGGGATATCATGCGCTCTCCGAGGTTTGAGCAGTACACAACACTACCAAAGAAGCAGAACCACCCCGCTGGGAAGCCAGTTCCTCTACGATCATGGGCAGAGCTCTGCTCTGGAGGTATCGCAGGCCTGATCTCACAAAGTGCATCCTACCCGCTCGAGGTGATCCGACGACGCATGCAAGTCGGCGGAGCCGTTGGCGACGGCCGGCGGCTACGGATCGGTGAGACTGCCGCCATGATCTTCCGGGAGAGAGGCATCCCGGGCTTCTTCATCGGTCTGACCATCGGGTACGTCAAGGTGATCCCGATGGTGGCGATCGGTTTCTATACGTACGAACGCATGAAGCTCGTGTTTGGTATCTGAGTGCTTTGGGCAAGGGGGATGGGTTTATCCTGGTTGGCGTTGATGGAGTCCTTGTGCGGTATGGCGTGCAAACATATATACCTCTTGGGGAGGTCTTTGATGATTTGGGAATGGCTGAATGTACATGGGTAGACACGCTGTCAAAGTGTTATTTCCTTATTATTATCCCCTTTTTGCCATTTCACGTGCGATAGAAACCTATGATATTTATCAGGGGTCGGGTGTTTGATACGGGTACCAACATAGTTTCCTGATATATGATCTATGTGTGATCAAGGACTGTCATGGCCGTGATAATTGTATGTGTCTACAGCCGTAGTAGACGGTATGCGGCAACGATGAGTAAGGCCATTACTTGGAAAACTGAGCCCTTTCGCGATCTTGATATTGCCCATCACAGAAAGCACCGTCTTGCAATACATCTATAACTTCCAAATCACGAGGGCCAACGTCACAATGCCAAGTCAGTGGGGACTTGTTCTGTATGCGTATAACCATAGTATCACTATCGTATGATCATGCAGGCACATGCTCATGAATCTATTCTATACCCCTTGTTTGTCATTCTTCAGCAGCCCAAGTTATTGCGTCAATGGCTCATGCCCCTTGCCAATCTCTCATTTCTTCATTGACCGTTAGAGTTGACCAAGGCTTGAACGGACAAAGTTTCAGTCGCCGATCAAATATCCCCATTCAATGCCCGGCTCATGACTTTACCCCTTTAGTACCGGCTTTGCGCTCTGCGGTGACGATCAGAGTTCGCCACGCCTTGAATAGACGGAGCGGCGGGCTCCGTAGCCCTGGGCTCCCGGTCATCTCTGGAGAAGCCAGAGAAGAGCTTCTCGAAGTCTTACTGCTTCTGGAAAGATCACCCGTCTGAGTCGGATATTACTCAGCTCGCGCCGGTCCCAACCCAAAGGCCGCGCGGGAGGGGGGGCGCGGGCGATCGACTATGCAAACCGGTGGCCCCCGAGGTGTTCGGCGCCGTTGGAGAGGCTAATGCGGCCTTTGCGGCCTTTGCGGCGTCTCCCCTCCCCGGGTAACGGATTTCGCACGTGCCCGCACGGTCTTTCTTCTTCCCCCCCCCTCCTCTCGGTTTCCCAGTCGAGACAAGGGGGAGTGGGCGTAGGCTGATGGGCGCGGGATTGGGCAAAGCGTATGAAAAACGGGCGGCTTCTAGAATCATAGTGCTGGTACACGGCAGGTATACGGTACTTGTGATGGAGATTCAGCGTGGGATTTTCCTTAATTATGTAAATGGCCCGAGGGATGCTCGCCTTTGTGCCATGGATTCGGAAAGGCGGCCCTCGAGCTTGGCGGCATATGAGGCTTGAACGTACATGTCTCGCCAGGGGGAGGATTGGAACAGGATGGACAGGAGGGCATGGTTTGTTGTGCTTTGCTGATCATGACGAAAATATATCATGAAACTCGATTTCTTGACAATGGCGAAGTTGTATTTGCCCATCACGACGAAGGTGGCGGTTGATTTGCGTGGTGTTGCTACTCAAACAGCAACTCTCATCCCACACAGCCAAGAGCTACCGTGAAAGTATCAACTGGGCTCGCACAGGAATCACACCGGAAATGCTTCTTTCACCCCCCCCACCAAGAGTGAGCGCCTGATCAGTAAGATCCTGATGACTCAAGCCCATGGGAGTCAAACAACCCCCATCTGTGCCAGCTTTCTTTACCCTACAGCCGCGGATAGTACGGGTACCACGGCAAGTTGCGGAGAAGAACAGAGCTGAAGCGTTAAAAGAAAATGCGCCAGAACGGGAATGAACAGAACATTTCCATTGCCGAAAAAGGCCTTAAATAAACTATCCAATAAGATCATGCATCATATGTAGAGAAATGCGACGTTGGAGTCAAGGTCAGAAGCCAAAGCGAGGTGAGGATGCGCGCCCCTGATTGGCTGCTCACCGAATTGGCCCAATGCGGCTCTGAAGCTACAAGGTGAGCTTCCCAAAAATGCAAGCCTCAGCCCTTTCATCTTCAGCTTCGGTCGACCTCACACCTTCACATCAACCATCCACATTGCGAAACGCGCCGTCGCAATTCGACAATCACCTGCTACTCGTCTCGAAATAGGAAACTTCGCTTCTTCTTCATTGCAGCACGGCTCTTGTTTACGCGCCAAACCTCGCCCATCATGGCGTCCGCCGCCGACCTCGACGGCCTCGTGCTCCTCCGACAGTCCATCTCCTCGAAATCGCCATTCATCCCAAGAGCATCTGCTGATGTCTCAGCCGATACCTCAACTCCCGCTGTTCCCCTCTCGCAGGCCACGCACCTGTGCTTTCCCGACCGGAGCGTCGCCATCCCCATCGACGACCCGACGCGCTTCGTGTCGCACGACAAGCCCGTCGACCTGCGCAGCATCTACTTTGCCTGGTTGAACCGCGAGGTCGCCATCCCCGAGTACAATGCCTCGGCCACAAAGCTCAATGACGAGCTCGCCGCCGCCGGTGGCGCTGGCAAGGTCCAGAACCTGGGCTTCATCGAGCGCCTGGACCTGATTACCTGGCTCGAGGGTGCCAGCGAGGAGAGCGAGTACATCAAGCCCGTCGCCGGCGATAAGGATGCGGCGGCTGCTGGCGCGACTGCGACGGCAAAGACAGGCGCCGCGTCCTCGACTGCGCAGGCGCGATCGGGTCGTGGCAACATGGACCCGAGGCTGGCGGGAATCTACAATGGAGAGCGACGTATGGGTGACCGCAACACGGTTCTCAGGGGTATCAAGCCCACGGTATGTGTCTCCTCTCTGCTCTGAGTTATCGGTCGAGCTCAAACTGACCCTTATAGGACTTCTCCCATGTGCGCAAGCTTGCAGCGCCCTTCATCCAGAAGAAGTCTCAATCTAGTTCCTCCAGCATCCCAACCAACCCATCCCTCGCGCTCAACCAAAAGGCTCCTACGCGGCGACCAGACCCCATTATTCTTCTCTCCCCCTCCGCTTCTTCCCTGCTCCGTCTCTCCAATGCGCGATCCTTCCTCGAGGACGGCAAGTTCATCCCTCCGGACGCTGGAGGCTCCACGGCCACTATGCTCCATGTCCAGCGTACTATCCGCGCCGTGGATCCAAACCGCCCGATGCGCTTCATCCTGGTCGAGGGCTCGGAGCAGTTCAAACCCGAGTACTGGAACCGTATCGTCGCTGTCTTCACGACGGGTCAAACTTGGCAGTTCAAGAACTACAAGTGGCACGACCCAGACGAGCTCTTCAAGCACACCCTCGGCATCTTTGTTGGCTGGCGAGGCGACCAGGCCCCGGATAATATCCGCGGCTGGGGTCACCGCGTCCTGTCCACGGGTATTGACCGTTGGCGCGGAGAGGGCCACGATGCCTCTCGCTTCCGCGACAAGGAGATTGTGGAACACATCTGGCGCGCTATCGAGGACAACATGCGGACCCGGGGTTGGAGAAAGGACAGGGCTCCTGCCGCGTTGTAGGTCCAGATGATGCTGGCCCTCTGTAATGTACGATTGGCACTTGGACATGTGGTGTCGGGGTGGATGGATGGCATTGGAAGGGATGGAGGGAGGGACGCTATGGAATGGAGGGCATATGGACTTGCCAGAGCGTCCCCTATCTGTCCTAAACTCCCATTGGGAGGGGAGGCTTGGGAGTGCAAAAAAGCGATGGCGTTTGAACGGTTCTTGCTATGTATGTAGACTTCATCTATCTGGCCTGGCTGAGGTTGTAGGAGGAGGAGGTCCGAGAGGCATAGAAACCCATCATCTCCGGCTCAGCTCAGGTCAATTGACACATCATATTTCCAGAGGGTGCAAGTAGCACTCGGTCCTTGCTTGTGTGTACGGTATAACCAGCCTATGAGCGCCTCTGACGGAATGGTCTTGTCTCTTCTCTCCCTCGCCTTTAGCCAGATAGACAGACAGACAGTTAGTTGGCTGACTTGGGGTAGACATTCCAGCGGCAACCAACGTCTCTCCAACCATCATCGCACCCCTGCCCCGACTCCGCGGAGCAGTGACAAATCTCTGGATCCAACACCGCCTCCACGACACGATATTCTACTGCAACCTGTCAGTCCGCAGGGCTGGATACATATGCTCCGAGATACCAACCAACCAACCTACATACAGCATCTCCCCCCCTATGCACGGCCGCACACTGAGCAATCACACACGGCCTCCCTCCCCCTCGCGAGTCACATCCTACCACTGGCTCCCCTACTGCACACAAGCTTTCCGCCAAGCTGAGCTACTCGATGACGGGCGCTTGCAAGAGCCGTGAGACTGCAACGCTGTACGGAGTAGCTGCAGCGGACACAGACCCGTGGGGAGGGGAAGCTAACGTAGAGGCAAGAGAGAGGCAGAGAGGGAGTGAGGATTGGTCTGGCCTGCAGACTCAGCCCTGGCCTGAGCTCAGCTGCCATGCCCCGTGCATGATACGGCACACACGCAGTAGGATTTGATGATTTCGGGGAAGCGGGAGCATGCCAGATGGCGGTGGCCGACTTGATTGAAATTGGATGGCCTCTGATCCGCGTCCTGCTCAGGACGGGCAGACACCGTGACCGTGGTGCGTCGAGATAACCAGGAGAGCTCAGGGAGCAGTATCCGTAGTAAGTAGCGCGTCGATCTGGCTTCCTCCAGCTCAATCTATTTCTCTTGGCTGATCGATATCGTGCCAGTTCACCAACGAGCTGGGGTTCCCCACACGCCGTCCAGCTGTCATCAGGCCTGGGACCACGTCCGTCGACGGGACCTGACTGTGAGATCCAGAGCCACGGGAAGGTGGCCCAAGAGCAGCCCCACGTGGTAGCAGACTTGTAGATGAGCCTGCAAGTGCAGTACGTAGATGGCAACGATGATGAGCCCAGTATAACTCAGGTGTCTCTGCTGGTGGCCGAGCAAGCGCCGTCTCTGAGTGATGACGGCCCTGCCTCGGATCTATGCCTATGCACAAGGCAGACTAAAATCCGTCAGTAGATGGACGTGACTCGTATGCCAGCATCTCCCTCCACACGGGTGCTGTGCCGAGGGGACAAGCCTGTTGGTGGCAGAGAGAGCCTGAAAACCACACAATATCTATCACCACCTCGAACACAGAATGCCCTTTACACAATGGTGAATTGCGGGAGCGGCTCCGCATTTTTTCTTCGGCATTGGCGATGCTTGGAGGAAGCCACCGGCACTCTGTTGCCCCTTCCGGCCAAGGTGGGCGAGTTTGAGAGTTTGGCTGAAGCCATGCCAGACAGACTCCGTGATAGTCTCGCCGTGGGTCAGGGGGAAACCTGGGTCCGTGAGCGCAATGCAAATAAATGCAAGGCCCAGAGACGGTTGGAGGACCGGCGCCTGCGCCATGCCCACTTGGCGGCCGGCGGGATAAAACGCCGTCGAGCGATGGAATGGCACCATGGAGCTCCCGTGGTGGACTTTGTGGAGAGAAACGCTTGTATCAAAGGTGAGCACGGTTTTCAGCCCACGACGAAATAGGGGCCAGAGTCAGTCGTAGTGGGGGGCTTCAACACATAGGGCGCGAACCATTGCTGCTATCGTCAAAGAGGCTGGAGTCAACTGAGTTAACTCGGAGAGCAGAACCAACAGCTCAGCTTGGCAAGCTATCGGCCAAGGCGAACCTCGGTTGCCATGTCTGTATCCGTAGTCTCTGTGTAAGTAATGAGACATGATGGCCAAATAACCAAGAGGCTCTTGAGGAGATGCCGTGGGCAAGCAGGCAAGCAATCAACGCCCAAGACTGGGATTCTGACACTCGTGGGCCCGTGTATCATGGGCCTGTGTAAGACATTCATCACTGTGCACCCTACATGATGCAATTTGCACGCGAATGTGTGCAAAACGACAATGGGGATTCCTGCTGGGTCACTGTCAATTCTCCGCCAGCCAGAGCTGTGTGTGCATCTGTCCACGTCCACGTGGTGATCGAGTCAACCGGCACTAGCCAAGGCTTGGGTCGCCAGCCTCCTCAAGCCATGTTTAACCGGCACTGCCAGGCCAGGGTCGGCAAGGCTCTGCCATCCAAAACCAAAAGGTTAACACTTGCTTCTGTCTCCGCGTCGCATCGCATCGTAGCTTGCTTGCTTCGAGATGATTGTGTCATGGGCAAGGGACGGACAAGGCTCACGAGATGGAGCCAAGCCCGTACTCGGTACGAATCGTGGACGACCGTCGACGGAGTACGCCGTACCGAACCCATGTCGATCTTGAAAAGAGGGGTCGCGAAAAGGGGCTGGTACTGACTGTAGCCTTCTCGCAGGGCCCAGGCAGGCAGGGAACAATGGCCATGCGTTGAGTGCCGTCCCACGTGAGAAGCACGCCACGTACGGGGATGGCGTGCCGTTAGAGGCAGTCTCATTTAACGACGCGCTGCCTCTGTGGTCAGTCAACACAAGCGAGGTAGCAGTAGGCCGGTCCGGTTACTGATGATCCCGAGACCGTTTCCGTCGCCCGTCGTCTTCAGAGATTGCCCATCGGAACTGTCCTCGAAACATCGTAGGGCTGGATGGAAGCGGCCGCGAGCCGAAGCTTCCAGTTAGTCGATACAGCACGTGGCTATGGATCTGGCAAGCTCTCAGCGCTTCAGCTTGGGACTTCAACAAGGGAGCTGATTCTCCCTCTGCAAAGTCGCGAGACCTGAATTGCTGCCCGAGCCTTGTTGTCCACTCTCCCGTTTGCCAGGTGCTACCAAGTGGTCCACAGACAATGTGGATATTGCCGTCCTGGAAAGGTTAGAGGGATCTGTGTTGTGTTCCATGATCGTTCTCTCGTGGGCTTCCCAGGTTGCTGGCACATGGCAAAGTACTTTGTACTTCGCGTGGCCGGCAAGGGATCAAATCAAACCGGCAGAACTGAACCCTGCAAATTTGTATGATACACTTGCGTCCCGAGATAATCGTGCATCTAGGTAGACCTCGGGCAAATACCACCAGTCTCTGGTTTCAAAACACTGGTATCGGACAGCACCCTCCTAGTGGCCCTTGACCGAAGAGGGCTGATGCCTGCAGAGGAAAAGTTGTGTTCATGCGCCGGGTTCAAGCAAAAGACACAAGTATGTCTTGGTGATATAGATGCTTATCGTTAGAAACGGGCTGTCCATCGTACTTTCGAACCGTCCCGAGCTGACGTTAGCGCTGGACGTGCAGTCAGCCGTCATGTCCCGACCAACAATATGCAACTCGCCCGCTGGTGAGCCAGAGAGATGGGTCGGCCGGTCTCGTGTGTGCATGTTGATGAAGCGATCCGACCCGATGCCATGCCACATGGCCACATGGGCATCTGTATGGACGACCAACGGTCCCGTCAGATGGCCGCCCCAAGCAAGCACCACTAGCTACAGTAGCAACAGCTTGACCCGAGCAACAGCTCCAAGCTGCAGTGGATCGTCGGGGTCCCGGCCCGGCATATTGGTCACCGTCCTGGGACCGTCATCTCGGTGTGTTGGTCGAGGGCAATAATAAAAGAAAGGCTCTTCATCGGCGATGACGTCCATCTCTGGACGAGATTATCCACAGCCTCGACGACTTGCCGCATCAAGTCCCGGGGTTATTGGGTACGCTCTGGGTCTGTGGCTGGCCTGGAACAATGCAGCTGTACAAAGGCGCTCTCTGTCGGCGTCTAAGCGACCCCACTGCTCGTGTTGCAAACGCGTGGCTTCCTCAAACCCACGTGGCGGGCTCCACCAATGCGACGAGCAGGCAGGAGCCTGGTTGGGTTTGCCGCTAGTCCCACACCCTCTATCGTGGTTGCCGACACCCAAAGGCCATCAAGTTGACTGAGGGCTCGGCTGTGGATCTCTGCCGAGTATGAGCGGTGGAATTGAGAGCGAGGTCCATGAAGTCTCTACAATCGGCTCTAGCCCTGTCACGGAGGGTCAGATAGCTGTCTGGTTGGGTGTTGGAGCCGCTCCCGTGCTGTTACTTCGGGCTTGTTTGCCAAGAAAGCCATGTAGATCGTTGCCAAACCCATAAACGATCGCATATCAGTGTCTGTCGTCGGTAGATTCTGAACAAATCAGGCCTTGGTGTTTTGTGCCGATGCAAGATTGGGTTTGTACTGTGGCTAGGCGTTGCCGGATCCGATCGTGTCGTCGGGCTATCTGAGTTGAGCCTCTGGACACCATCTTACCTGGCTGTGCGAGAACGCTCCGAACTTGCAGGAGGGTTCGGATGAAATCTCTTCTCCTACGGGGCTGAATGAAGACAGCCTCCTGTTTCATCAGACTGGGCGTTCCGGGTTGGACTCTTGTCAACGTTCCGCACAGCGGATTCTTTGTGTGACGAGCTCAGCCATGGAGCCACGTGGGAATGCCGACAAGACGGAAAAAAGTGACCAGTCACAACCCAGGCTTTGCTTGAGAGCCCTCAGCGACCTCTGCTGTGCCTCATTGGGCAGTTGCTTTCCATGGTGCCCATCACAAATGAGATGTCAGGTTGAGCGTCCGAGTATCAGGAATTGTCTCTCGTGCGAACCTCAGGTGACCTGGGGCGTGGTTCCCTGTTGAGTAGTCAGCTCGCCGTACTCCGTACTCCAGTTGCGGTGTAAGGATTGAGTGGTTGAGGGTAACAGTTCTTTCTGTGACAACTGGGTCGCCAAACCCGATTATTCCCAGGCTCGGGCGGAGGCTGTAGGCTCTTCTAAACGACGTTGGAAAATCCTTACTGAGCCAATAGTATCGGGGTATGTGTGCCTTCTGGCGAGTGAGTTCCAACCACCGGACCAGCCGTGATGAGCCACCACGCCGAAATTGACTGTGTCCATGCGCTTGATGCGCGAACCCATTTGTTGCCAGCTTCCCTAGCAAAGCCGTTAGAAGGTTTCGGCGAAATGCGTGCTGTGCAACAACCATTGCCCGCTCAACCGAAATCATGCCAGCAGGCGCCGAATGGGCTGATGGTTGGGGGGCTTTGCCGCCCGATCTCCCAAGGGTGCCACCTCGTCGTTGTTGTAACGGTCGGGCCCTCACCTTCGGGATGCCGATGACCTGGGACTAGGGCAGCCAACAGGCTTCGTCCTGGCCATGCCGGAATGTCGCGTCCCTAGTTAATGGAGTAGCATAAGCAGTCTCGTCTCGCACCTGGACTTGCGACACGGCCCGCTTAACACTGCAAGCTGTCTGGGGCTCCGAGGTACAGGGGCCAAGCGGCCGGAGGCCAAGGAAAATGGCGGCAGATCCTCGATGACCTTGTTTTGCCCCCGCGGCATCTTCTCGCTTTGTCACCGGCACCGTACGAGGACCCAGCTGTGAACTTGGAAAGGAGCTGTGCTAGTGATGCCCTGGCGAAGCGCGCCTGCGACTAGGTGGAGGAGAGCGGTTAACGATTACCGTGACACTAGCTGGCATCTTGTGTTGGGTGTCCCTTTGAGCGGCTATTCCTTCCTCGAACGATCAGGGCCAGTGGATCTTGGCGATGAAGGATCTCGTCGCTGCTATCTTCAGGATCTGGCTACGCTTACTGAAGAGTAAGTATCGCGGCGAGGGATGAAACGAGTAGATAGGTAGATTGTGTAAGTCAATAAGCTGATTGAGATGTTGTAGGTTGGAAGATGATGGGGCCGCCTCGCTTTCATTCTAGCGTCCTCCGATGCTAAGGGAAGTAGGTTGGGTAGGTGCTATGCATGCCGGCGATTGCTTGCTCCTTCCCAAGCCGAGGTACCTGCCGATCTCCATTGACCTTCGGCCGTCGACCTCTCGTAGCCTTGTTGGACCTCTCCCAGTCTCGATGGCTTCATCTCACCGCCAAACTCATGGCCAAATACAACCAGGTTTCGAAATCAGGTTACTAGGTCGGCTGCTCCGAAGCAGAACCCCATTGTTGTCTCGTCCAGCGCGAGTCGTGGTCGCGTGGCTCGTCGACGGGATTTTGAGTCGAGTTGAATTGCTCGGCCGGCCAAGGTCCGTCACAGGCCCCGACCCCCTGACGCGGGAAATATTCCACTTGGGCTTCTAGAAGCTAGGACGAAGCACAAGAGGCTTCGACTGTGCAAATCCCAATTTCGCGTCAGGGAGAGCCTGATGTGCCCTTGTTCAACCCTCCAACGGTCAAGCGAGTGTGACGTGATGATTGAGCCGAGACGCTGACAGGTTGCTAGACATAGATTCGGCTGCGATATCCGTTGAACTAATGATCGGTGTCTTTGAGATAGCCTGGAGCGGGAACCTCGAGCTGGAACAACACCGACGTTGAGTCAATGGCGCGTCCGACATGGCGTATCGGCAAACAGCCCTGAGAGACCTCACTGTCCAATTGGACCCTGGACAAGAACGACGGTGTCGGCGGCGCACCCAGAGGATCTAAGCTTCGTCAACGACATCCAGTGGCAGTCAGCATTGAGCCAAAGCATGCGCATGGCGTCCGTTAACAGCCATTTCCCTTCATCTGGTCTCCCTCTCGAACGCCCCCGTACAGTACCATGTGCTTCTCAGGCCGGGCTCAAGAAGTACGATGCCACAAAACCTGCGAGAGTCAGGAAACCGGGTTAGCGCTGATGAGCATGACAGGGTTGCCGAAGGAAGATGAAGCAAACATGGCATCAGACATGTGAGGGCAGACAGGGCCATGCCCATGTATCAAGACTTTGCTTTTTGTCGTCTCGGGGGGGACTCCAGCTGTTTCAAAGGGATGTTTCAGTGTTAACCCTTCTAGTTGTTCCCAGCGAGACGGACAGGCATCAGCATCCCATTGCCAAGTTCGTCTAACACCGGGCTCCCGACGCCGTCCCCTCGCGAAATGCCATACCTAGACGAAAGCCACCGACACCGCCAGTACGGAAGAGAGGCAGTGCCTGATTACCCCAGTGCCCACACAGAAGTGCCCGTGCAGACCAACGAGACGGGAGGACTCTGGCGTTGCTCCGGCTGCATGCTCGGGTGCAATTTGCTATTTGCAACAAGCAAAGGCAAAGAGGCGGCGCGTGGGGCAGAGTTGGGGTGGGCCAAGCCCACGGCGTGGTTGCATGGTTGCAGGGACATGGGCGCTCTCAGCGCATGGCCACAACGTGACGCGGTGGATGGAGGCATTGAGCATGGCTACAGGGAAGACTGTCGGCCGAATGAAGCTTAGGGCGGTGGGCGGAATCCCTGGAGCCACGCGCGCTCAAGGGGGCGCTTGCAAGGTGGCTGTCCGAGCAAAGAGGTGCTGCTACTGGAGAAGATTGGCTGTGGGAGCAAGGCATGCACGCGCCCAGCAGGAGCCCACGCCTGCACGACCTGGTCTGTCTTGAATTAACATTCACCAAGAGAACGGGTGCTGGGAGGTGTCAGCTCGTTCCCCTGCTGGGTAGAGTTCTTTGCTGACAACCACATACCTACTGACAGAGCCAGGATCAGTTCATGGTCAACCTCGCCAGCCTGGGCTTGGTTGCACTCTCTGCCTCTCACACTCCATTCGTGTGTTCTGCGGGCTCACGTCCCCGTTCGTGCTATGCACTAGCCCGGCCGGCCCTTTGTTTCTTCTCATCATAGGGTCGTACAGGCTTTGCCTCCCCTTCCCTTGTCTGCCTACCTGCCTACCTACCTGCCTGTCTGTGAGGCATGGAAGCGAGCATTCCATCCTAGGTGTCGCCCGCCGTAGTGCGCAGCCGCCCCACCGAAAAGATTGCAGCTTCCATCCATTGAGAGAAACGACGGGAACGCTGGAGGATCAGGCTTCCGGCTGGGCCACTTCGGCGCCAGCTTTGGAGCCTTTGCCCGCTGCACACAATGCGATTTGCAATGAGGCGCCCGCCTAGGCGACACCCGCCATCGTCGTGGTTGCACAGGGTACGCTCGTGGCGGGCAAGCCACCGGAGGGGAGTCCGCTTGGGTTGCTACTGGCTGGAAAAGGGATTCCCAAGAATGATTCTGACGCCGTCAGAAAATGGGGAATTGAGCCCGGATTTACTCGCCATACGGGACCGGAACGCCTGGCCGCTGATATCAAGCTTGCGCTTCCATACCGTTCAGACTGTCGTCGTGGACGCCATGTGCCAGCTAGCGGACCACCTGTCGCAGCTGCTCAGTCCGTCAACTCTGTATCCCTCGGTTAGTCTGGTGCGGAGGTACCATACCATACATCCATACCTACTGCTGCCCCCCGCTTGCGCAGACCGCTGCAGATCAGCAAGAGTGAGTGATGCAGGTAGGTATTCTGCAGACCTCCAGGCCAGGTGTCGAGTGGCCCCGGGCTGTGAACCCTCAGCAGGTATCATGCCCTAACGCGTTACTGACAGTGCCTTAGTGCAGGTGGCTCCAAATGTGAACAAGAGCGGACGTGAGTTGGGGTCCCAGCGTCGAGGCCAGTAATGCGAGTTGCTGGAAGCGGCTGTCCTTTCTCGGGATCCCAGCCTCTTGGCTCCTGGGCTTCTCTGGGCAGCAGGTAGTTAGTTCCACGCCAGAGCCGGAGAGCGTTTGGGACTCTTGGTGGTTGATGCCAACATATGATTGATTCAGCGGACAAAGGAATCGCTGAGCAGGCAGTCTTGCGTGCGGTATGGTATGCTGCGACGGCCAGCAGAAGAAGGGCTGGTTCCATGACGACGGTCCTTTCATATCAGGATTGCTGCCGGGCTTGTTTCTCTGTTGTGATTTCTGATTACCGGCAGCCCCTCTTCTCTCTGGTCGTTTCCCCTCCTTTCACGCATCCGTAGGTGCCAATGGATGTCTGTCGGTCGGCTTGCTCTGTCTGTGCCTGTTGCAGTCGGAGCCGATTAGAGTCTGCCCGTACGGTGGCCGGCATTCTCATGCACCGGACTGCCTCTAGTTAGTCATCACCGACACAAGCATCCGCCTCCACTGCCGGGCAGGTACTCACCACCATGGATTGACGATTGCTCATCGGGGGCAGCCAGCCTGACCGAGGCCGGGCTGGAGAGTTTCGCTGGTTGTTGCGGCCGGCAGCAGTTCTCGTCTTGCCCCCCTGGGAGCCCGCCAACCTGCGCTGAAGCAACGGATCCATGGAAGCCCGCGGCCAGGGCTGGTGTATCACTGAACGAACCCCTGTTACACGGCGCGGCCATCCATCCACAAGTACCCGCTACCAGCCTACCTACCTGATCAAGATGGGTGGATTGGTTCGGCCTGTAGCCCACTGCACCGACCCTTTTTCTGTGTCCATCCATCGCCTCAGCGGAGTCATCGGCACCCCGGCCCTGGTTCTTTGACCATGACCTTGACCCTGACCCTGACCCTGGCCTTGGCTACAGTAGCCCGCTGTTCTCAGCGCCCAGATTAGCCCCGACGTGTGTGCGGACGTACCTTGTACGGAGGAGGAAGAAGGGACCCACCGGCTCTCGATGGCGCCGTCTCGTCTCTACGCCCACGCCGTCGCCGTCCTTCACCCCTTTCCTCGCACCCCACCTCCCCTCAAGTGCGCCCATCTCCAGGGCCGGTCTTGTCTACCCTCTCTCTACAGTACCTTGCCTATCCTATCCCATTCTAATCCTGCCTATCCTATCTCTCTGCCCGTGTCCCACTTGCTCTCGCCGCGTCCATTTGCCTTCTTATTTGAACCTTCCCGCTGCCGTCACCAGAAAAACTCCCCTCCTTCTAACCTTTCTCGTTCCCGTTAGATGGCCACTCTGTCGCATACTCAAAGGCCCACGGATCACCAATCTGCCTCTGATACCCTCGACCACGCTACTCCACGCTCCTCACTCTCGCATCGGTCGCCTCATCCTCCTGTTCCGGTTGCTCCTCCTCCAGACGCTCCCTCCTCCGTCGCCGCCGCCGTGGTAGCTCCGCCCGCGCCAGCCCACGTCGCATCCTCCAACTACGGCCACCGTCATACCGTCTCCTCTGTCTCGAGGCTGAACAATCGTTCGTCCACCAGCATCTTCGCCTTGGCCGCCGCTGCCTTGGACCGCACCCAGAGCGCCATCGCTACCATCTCGGAGCCCTCTATCCGGCCTCGACAATCCAGCGGTGCCCTCTCGAGGCTCTCCCTGCTCACGAGCTCCTCTCCCTCGTCGGAGCCCTCCAGCCCGGACAAGTACCACCGCCTGAGGAGCACCTCGAGCCAGTCTCTCTTGGCCGGTTCCAATTTGGACAGCAAACTTGCTTCCCAGGCCGTGCCGGCGAACAATCCGCCCTCTCAGCCCTACACGTCTACCGACCCGAACCACCCGCTTCCAGTAAAGTCTCCCTCTACGGAAAACAAGATGCATCAAACATCCTCGCGCTTGCTGCGCATGACGGACGATGACCGGCCGTTCACCAAGGTACGTGCTCTCGCCCTACCATCTTGCCTTTTTTCTCTCCTCTCCTGGTGCCTCCGCCAGGACCGTTTCCCCTCGTGTGGATGTGTAACGTTCCGTGCCGTGTTCATGATTGCATCTCTCTGAAACGCTGCCTTCCTCGACATCTACCAGCTACGACATTGGCTAACATGGTTGCACAAACAGGATTTCAAGGACCTCTTCGCCACTCTGGTCGTCAGTCTGCTGCCGCTCTCGGCTCACCGTGTCCGATTGACAAAGGTCGAGTACACCTTCCTGTCCGAGGATGCTATCAACAACCTCGGATCCCTCAAGTTTTCCCAGTCCAACCGAATGCCCGATCCCAAGGACCCTTCCCGTATTGTCACCACCACCACTACGACGACCTTCTCCATGGCCAAGGACATGGCCCGTTCTATCTGTCAACGTTTTCTCGAGGCCCGTTTTATCGAATCGGCCGATGGCAAATACCAGCAGGTGTACACAATGAAGGGATCCGTTTGGCAACTAACACCAAAGGGCATCACCGTCCTGGACCGATTCTGTGCCCGAAATGGCATCCAGCAGAAGCAGGTGTCAGAACTTGCCAACCTCTCCTCCACTCAGCTGGTCCTCCTGGAGCGAGATTCCCAGACGGATAAGCTTCTCCACGATCACGGCACTATCGAGGTCATCTTCCGTCGCTTCGCCGGTTCCGAGGGCCGCAACGTCAAGGCGACGGTGAACGCCGCCGACTCCGACTCGTTGCATGATTACCGAGACGGTCTTACTGGTGTCAAGATGGCTGCCGAGCGCAAGGTCAATGGAAAGTCGTATCGCGACACCTTCACTGGCAAGGCCACGACCGACTGGCTGATGGACTGCTCCACCATTGTCGACAAGCGGGAGACGGTTGAGGTTGCTACCCTCTTCGTCGAGTATGATCTGATGGAGCCCGTGGCCCAGGACCGAGCCTACATGTCCCAGAACCCCGGGTGCAATGTCTTCCAGCCCACAAAGTACGCCATCTACCAGCTGTCGCAAAGAGGCAAGGACCTGGTCAGCGGTGCAGCCACACGAGGGCGGGCGTCGGAGAGTGAGGGCGGCAACACTTCGCAGCGAAATGGAATCACTCGCGACTCCAACACGCAACGACTGGACAAGATCCTCAACGACCCGGCACTCCGGCTCCTCTTCCGAGAGCAGCTCCGCGACACGCACTGCGAGGAGAACCTCTCGTTCTACCAGGACGTGGACGAGTTTGTGCGCAGCTGCAAGGCTGCGACACGGGCAGCTCAGAAGGCGCCCAACACCACGGCGATGGACAGCATCAAGGAGATTATGGCATCGGCGTATGGTATCTACAACGCCTTCCTAGCTCCCGGATCACCATGCGAGCTCAACATCGACCACCAACTGCGCAACAACTTGGCCACAAGAATGA
The DNA here is from genome assembly GCA_013623515.1 of Fusarium illudens. Taxonomy (NCBI): domain Eukaryota; kingdom Fungi; phylum Ascomycota; class Sordariomycetes; order Hypocreales; family Nectriaceae; genus Fusarium; species Fusarium illudens. The sequence goes on from JABFEX010000372.1 coordinate 19,232, forward strand.
CCAAAGCTGTCGGGCAGGACGTGGCCATGATCGACACGCTCCAAGAGGTGACGTCTTTGTTCGAGGACGCCCAAAACGCCGTGTTCAAGCTGATGGCCAGTGTAAGTTTGGCTAATGCTAGCCCCCCAAGCCCCCACGATGCCCGTTCTCGGACACGCCGACAGACAGCTGACACACGAAACAGGACTCGGTACCGAAATTCCTTCGCAGCCCCAAGTACGAGCAACAGCTACGCAACTACGAGTTTGACCTCCTCGGCCGAGGACCTGAACGGAGCCAGAGCAGGTCAAACCGAAAGTAGCGGGCCCGACTCCGACAGCCGACCCGATCTGACGAGCGAGCGAGCGAGCAGCGAACCTGACTAAGGGGGCCTGGGCCCCGGAGCTACAGGACCCTTGCGGGCACGACTCACCCTTGCACACCATATGCCTCATTTCACGAGTCATTTGCATACAAACCATTGACTGATTTGGTTACCAAAGTGTTTGCCACTATCGAAACGATACCACCTAGAGCCACCCCATCTCGTGCATTATCGGTGTTTTTCTTTTTGGGTTTCCCTTGATAATTTTTGCTCTATTACCTATTCCCCCCTCCCCCTCCAATTACCATCCGACAACGGTCCCCTCGGGCGTCTCCGACCACACCTCTCGGCCGCTTCCTAGCCTTCCACCCTACCGGTGCCGGATCCTGATCTGCCGCGGCACGGAAGCTATCTTGGTTCTCTGATTTTTTCTTGACTATTTTATGGAACCTCGGAGGCGCCCGCGGGTAGACATTTCCGGCATTGGGTCGCGGATGAAGAATTACACGGCCGAAGATGAGAGCGGGCACACACAAAGATCGTCATTATGTCACTTGACGCATCCCGGCTTCTGCCAAAAAGGGTGATTGACCGAGTCAACCGCAACACTCGAGGCAGGCCAAGAGAAAAGGGGCCTGTTAAGGCATAGGAAAGGTGGACGCATTGACGACCAACGACCGGGAATGCGAGAACATGACGAGGGATGGGACCGAGGCGCGAAAGACGTCCTTTCAACCAAAAAAATTCGGCGGCATTTCATCCTTTTTTTTTTCTTCTCGGTTCTTGTTGTTTTATTTGACCCTTTATTTTTTTTCCCTAACTTGTTACGGCTTAACGGGATCATGTTGAGAGGCCGAAAGTAATGCATTGCATTGGAAGGAGTCGGGTGCACGGCGGGCCAGCGCTGAAATACAATTGTACATAGAAAAAGAAACGTGGGCAGCGTCTCCTCGAGCTCTATCGAGAGAAGTATGGAAAGAAAGAAATGACAAAATGAAGTTATCCTCTGGGTGTTGTCCCTTGGTGATTTGATGCTGATCAAGTATGTGACCCGCTTGCCTCGGGTGAAAACCTGGAACTCAAGGGATGGTGATGCCAATCAAGGCCGAGCCGACTGACAATGAATCATGACTTGTCTTGGAACGCGGCAGTTGCTGGCATGGATGAGAAGACCCGGCCTATGGGTCAGATAGAGCTGAGGGTCGGGTAGAGAGAGTGGTCTCGAAGGGATTGGAATGCGCAGCGGTGGTTTGACTTGTCAACGAATGTTGTGCTTCGGAGTTGCTCAAGTCCAAGAGAAGAGAGAGGCTGAGAATGGTTCAAGAGCACGCGATGGGCTACCAATGAGAGGTTGAGGCTTGTTTCGAGACTGATGGCATGAGCTGGGCGCTTCTATTGCTGTTCCTGAGACCTTGGCGGGTGCTGCGATGGTCCAGGCTTTGAGGAGTCAAGTCGTGAAATCATCTATTCTTAGGATAACTACAGGGAAATATTATATTAAAATTTTAGTAAAATTTACTCTCATTTTATGATAATTCCTCCTAAACCTCCTCTAGACTCGAGACTAATCCTAGATGTAGGATCCTCTTAGGGTTAACTAAACATAGCTCAGGATTGGCCGGATCAATGACCGCCCTCTTCCGCTGAATGTATGTTCCGAGTGTAAAAGCAAAAGAGAACTCATCCCTTGAGCCAACCTGCATAATGTCGGTCTCTACAATATTGAAGAGAGCATGGGGAAAAAGAAAAGAACGAAGCCTACAAAGAGGAGTAAATTGTAGATGATGCCCCAATGAAGGCTTTGTCATGAGAGCTGTGAATATTATGATGGGCAAGCCACGAACATGTTCATCTCGTACCTGCATACTCCTTGCATAATAACAACAACAACAACCAAGAAGTGAAAAGAAAAGTCTTTGTTTTAGGGTAGACACGACACGAATCGAAACGATTCTTGCTGATTATTATTATGAGACAGGTCGAAAATAAAGACCCGTTTCCTTCAAGGGAGGAGAAGCTCTCATTTTGGCCTGTCTCAGCCTCCCCTCCCCCCCCTTAGCTTTTGGATGCTGAAAATAATCACTTATCTGCCTTGGCGATGGCTGTCTGGCCAAGTTTCAAGCCATTTGTTGTTGTTAATGTGATACTCTGCGGGCGTCGATAATTTTGCGACAGGTTGTCATACGCCATCCTGTGTGGCATCAGGAACAAGAGACAATGTCAAGCACATCATCCATCGTGTTTCTCTCATTCTAAGCTTGTGATGGTGGTTGGGAAAAAGGGAGAGCGAGTGTATCCCTCACGAACGAGTCGGCCAAATACTGTTCGGGTCTCGGCTCACGTCCAGACCAAGAGAGAATAGTCCGAGGAATGTTTTTTCTTATTCTACCCGTTTAGCTGACCTGAAGAATCGGACGGAACGCTTCTCTCTTCACCTGTCAATGTCTCACAGAGCCTCCCTTGAGTTGGGGGGCCTCATCTCCCCTCCCTTGCGTACTGGAATGATGCGGCCATCGTGATACGCTTGTTTACCATTCTTTGGTGACGGGATTGGCGGCGAGACAAGTCTCAGCCTCCTCAGGGGAAGAAGGGAAAAGGGAGGGCCAAGAGTTTGCTCTCCTGTTGGGGGATGCTCCGAAGATGGGGGGTCTCGTTGAGAGATAAAAGAGGCCATCGTCGACGCCCAGAAACCAAATTCTTCTTTCCTCACCACCCTCATCATCCAAAGCATCTCTCGTCTCTTGAACCACTTCGGTTTCATACCCACACTCGTTAAACAACTCCTCGCTCCAGTCACTCGCTTTTGACCACCCCCTCCTTTCCCGGCAAAGCCTTTTGTCTTTCGAAACTCCCTATTTCAAAGAAACCAACAGAAAACCCACCTCTTTCAAAATGTACGCCCAGAACGCCGCCGCCGCCGCCGTCCTCGCCCTTGCTGGCCTTGCCGCTGCGCAGACGACCACTCCCGCTCCCATGCCTGCTCCCACCGGCGCTTCCAACGGTACCATCACCGTCACCAAGGTGTACGATGTCTACACCACCTACTGCCCCGGCCCTACCAGCTTCCACATGGGCGGCAAGCCTTACATCGTCACTGAGGCCTGCACTCTGACCATCACCGACTGCCCCTGCACCGTCAGCCACCCCCTCAAGCCCACCTACACCCCTCCCAAGCCCGTCTACACCACCGA
>JABFEX010000373.1:0-17105 GCA_013623515.1 Fusarium illudens
GAGGGAAGGAGGGCGGATTGATCTCAACTTGTGATAGGGCACGTTCCGAGATCCCTCATTTATTCTCCTTCTTCTTTATTTTCTGGCGCCTGCGCCGGGACGTTCGAGACGCGCTCCGAGACGATCCACATCCAGGGTCTCGCCGCCCTCTACCAGGTCCACCATTGCAGTGTGGCCTGCCACGTCCAAGCTCCCGTCCAGGAAGGCTGCTGTCTCGACTAGCCAGCCGTTGAAGTCCCTGATCTCGGTTGATCTGCCGGCGCGCACGTCTTGCAGCATGGAGCTGGTGTTGTCCTTCACCCTGTGACCCACTCGGTACACCATGTCCTTCAAGTGTGGCTGAGAGAATCTCTCATGCAGGCTGCTTGTAGACAGGTCAAGTCTCTGCGCTGTTGCTGTATCATCCTGACTGGAGGACTGGAGGATGACTTCTGCGCTGCTTTCATGTGCAACGAGAAGTTGCAGCACCCGACTTGCCTCACTCAGCAGCTGATCGATGATGCTTGCGACAACTCCATCAGACTCTGTGAATAGAGCACCATTCTTGCACCCAAGAATGGCAGTCAAAGGGTTGATAACAGCATTTACAACCAGCTTCTCCAACTGCAGGATCCATAGCTCTCCCCTAGACACTGATCTGGCGTTGAGGTGAGGTGTCTGGAGCATCTGCTTCATCAAGTACGCACTTTGCCCACTCGATGCCTCATTCGGGAGAACGGACCCAACTGTGACGTCCGCCTGAGAAGCGTGCAGACTTCTGAACGGTCCCTGAGATGTAACGCCGTGTGTTGTTACGCAAGCCAAGAAGTTGGGTGCGTCGCCCACTGTGAACCGATGGTTGACATATGCCGGCCCGTGAGGCGGCCAGAGTTTGGACATGCCGTTCTGAGCAAAGGCGACGGTGCTGTTTCGATCCAGATATCTTCGAACTCGGTCGACTTGTGGTAATGCCGCCGAGGCTTTGGTGGTGATGATTAGGTTCCGCAGCTTTCCCCCTTGAGCAACCTCGCTGATGGGACCAATGTCTGGTCTAGACTCTGTCCACCATTCAATGTCGAAGTTCTTGTTCCTCTCAAGTGCACCTGAGCGCATCAACTCGATGCCTTGACCTTCGATCCATTGCGTCAATAGCTCCTTTCTATGCACGACGAGAGTTACGGGAGGTCTTTCGGGTGCTTGAGCTAGGGAGCTTGCGAAAAGACGACCCAGGTTGCCAATTCCTAGGACGTAGATGCACTGTTGCGAGTCGCCTGAGATACTCGAGGCCGGGGCGATTGCAACTCCATCAAGGCTGGAACCAGAGCTAAGATTTGAAGGCTTCCAGGCAAACAACTTTGGGGGTAGACTCGAGTCATTGTGGAAGGCCTCAAGCCACGAAGGTCTTTGTGAGTACATCCTGGTTGATGAGAGCTGGATTGACCGTTGACAGCTAGCAGAATTGAGACGATGGAATGCGTTTGATCCAGATAGAAGTGGTCTCATGGTTTGGTATGGCTTCTTCGTAGTAAAAGGCTCTGGCAAGGAGGCTTGAATAGCCCCTTAGGTGGCCGATGCGGTGAGAAGAGAGCCCAGACTTGTTTACAATGGATTATTGGGGAGAAATAGTTGGCTTAAAAGTAAAGATGCCCTGAAATGGACGAAATCGGTGGTGAGAACCGAGAGGAATGCCATGTGATATCGGGCTCGTACTTGGGATGAGGTTGAAATGAGGCTGGTGATCTGAGATGAATGCTGGGGCTGTGGAGTTGACTGCACAGTGTCGAATATCATTTTAACGAGCATCTACGCACTGTGTAGACTTGAAAATACCTAGGCATCAAGCGGGTGTGGAAAATCCAGGCACCCGTGGGCTGAGAGGGCGGCTCCTTTTGTTCGAGTCTACGAGTAAGTTTCTACAATGCTCACACACTTGAGAGCCGACGATGAAAGAGGCTTTTTTATTTTATTTTATTTTATTTTATTTTATTTACCTTTGTCCTTTGTTAGTCGGGATTTGGAGAGCCTTGCCGAGAAGGTCCGAACCCCCGAACGCCAGGTGTTAGAGTGGGAAACCCGCACCCGCCTGGTGCCTAAAAAACGAGAGCCGCCAATCAGCGTGCGTTTGTCATCTGAATTCCTCCCGCCTAGGTAGGCAGTTCTCACGCCTGTGCGTCATTGCGATAGTGAACAAAAGCTTCAACCTGGCCTATTCACAACCGATTATTCCGTTTACACGCCTAGAATTATCCGTTTTCTGTTATTTTTTCCTCTTTCGGCTACGATTTTGGAGCAGGTCCTGCGGGGAAGAGCCATCCGGGTTTCACCTGAGTGCTCAACGGTGTCAACACTCAAGACTACTCTTCACGACCTTGTTCACGCTCTTCCTCCAACAAACTGTTACCTTTCTACTACCTTTTCTTCGTAGTCTTGCGACTCGAGAAGATGACGACACTCTGAACGTGATTCCCTGCTCACGCTGATCACTCTCCTTCCGGGAACGAACTCATATGCTCCTCACCTCACCACGTTTATTCTGAGAGCATCTGCGCGTACCTTGTCACCCAGCTTACCGAAACCCGTATTCCACCATGGCGCCAGAAGATGCAAACTTAGAAAACCAAGCGGTTGATCGAGCCGCCCTTCGTGATCGAATGCTCGCCGCCGCGCAGGCAGGTGCTTCCCAAGATGACAACGAGGAACAACAGCCCACGACAGAGGGTCTGAATGAAGAAGATGCGCTTCGGAACTTGACCGGCGCTGTCAGAGACCAGAATGAGCTTGAACGAGACATCACCCTTCAAGCAAACGCTGCGCTGATGGAAGCCGACGACAAGAAGGACCAGAATCGCATCGACAAGCTGCAAACAACCAAGCATCGACTCCAGCTTCAGGTGGACAAGGAGAAGAAGCGCCTCGAGAAGGCAGCCGGGAACATCTATCAGTCCCGAAATATTCAAAAGGAAATCGCCAAGTTGGACGACGAGATTCAACAAGTCAGCAGCGACATCTCGGATTTCCAAGCACGCATCGAGAAGCGACACCAGGAGAACCCCGTTGAGGACCCCAAGCAATCCAAATCCAAGAAGCTCCCGGGTGAAAGCAACCGTGAATTCCTCATCCGGACTGGCAAGATTACACCGTTCGCTAAGATTGGCGGACCACGACCATCCGGCATTGAGGGACAGCTTGCGGATACGATCCTGGACGCAGAGGAAGAGGCTGCAGCAGAGCAGCTAGACGAGGAACTTGCAGGCCCTACCTCCCACCAACTTCTTCGACGCCCTGGCTTTGCCGATGAGCTCGAGCCTGAGGCCGAGCCTGAGGCCGAGCCTGAGCCCGAACTCGAACCGACCAAACCGGAGACCATCGCGGCCGAGACCGAGTTTTCTCTCCGACCAAGGAAGAAGAGACGCGTTCAGAGAGATCGGAGCCCATCTGCTGATTTCGAGCCTGAAGCATCGCCTGGTTCGGAATCAGTTGACGATGCTGTTTGGCAGCAAGAAACAGAAGATGATCTCGTCCGGGACCAGCGCCGCACGGCCAAGGCCAAGGCTCAAGCCGCTGAGCAAGATGAGATTGATCTTAGCAAGATCGACGACGGCAACGCGGCACACTACAAAAAGAGGCTGAGACACTGGGTCGCCCGAAGAAGTCGCGCTCGACGAGCACGCAGACAAGGAACTGAGACTGCTGGTGACGCCGAACAAAGCGATGAGGATGTGGATGAATGGTTCAAGCCTGCCCCGGACTTTCCAGACCATCATTTCGGAGAGGGTCTCAAACTCCCCGGAGACATTCATCCCTCCCTTTTCGGATACCAGAAGACCGGTGTCCAGTGGCTTGCCGAACTCCACAAGCAGCATGTTGGAGGCATCGTGGGTGATGAGATGGGACTGGGCAAGACGGTGCAACTGATTGCATTCCTCGCGGCTCTTCACTATAGCAAAAAGCTTGAGCGCCCTGTCATCGTTGTTGCTCCAGCCACACTTCTACGACAATGGGTAAGCGAGTTTCATCGCTGGTGGCCACCCCTTCGTGTGGCCATCCTTCATGCTTCTGGTAGCGGCATGATGAACCCCAAGGCCGAAGATGAGTACGATCTGGACCGTTACAAACCTCTTGCGACCAAATCAGAGAAGGCTGCAAGAAGAATTGTCAACGGAGTTGTCAAGAATGGCCATGTTCTGGTGACGACGTACGCCGGCCTTCAGGCATACGCAGACATTCTGCTGCCAGTTCAATGGGACTATGCCGTTCTTGATGAAGGACACAAGATCCGAAATCCGAATGCTGAGATCACAGTCACCTGCAAGGAGCTAAACACTCCCAACCGCGTCATTCTGTCAGGAACACCCATCCAAAACAATCTGACCGAGCTTTGGTCTCTCTTCGACTTCATATACCCCATGCGCCTGGGAACACTTGTCAACTTCAGAGCACAGTTCGAGATTCCAATTCGACAAGGCGGTTATGCGAATGCCTCCAACTTGCAGGTCATGACTGCAGAGAAATGCGCCGAAGCTTTGAAGGAGACCATCAGCGAGTACCTGCTACAGCGATTGAAAGTCGACGTCGCTGCTGATCTCCCCGAGAAGACGGAACAGGTCTTGTTTTGCAAGCTGACAGATGGGCAACGCAGTGCCTACGAGACATTTCTGAAATCCGACGAGGTCTCGTCCATCTTGACCCGAACGCGGCAATCTCTTTACGGTATCGACATCCTCCGCAAGATCTGTAACCATCCTGATCTGCTGGACAAGAGCCTCGGAAGCAAGGATGGATACGACTTTGGCCACCCCAAGCTTTCTGCGAAGCTTCAGCTCACCAAAGATTTGCTGCAGAAGGTCATGATTCCCAATGGCCACAAAACCCTGCTGTTTTCCCAGGGAAAGCAAATGCTCAACATTATTGAGAAGTGTATTGGAGCATGCGAAATCAGCTATCTTCGAATGGACGGTGAAACACCCGTGGATCAACGCCAACCCATGATTGACAAGTTCAACGAAGATCCAAGCATCCATGTGTTCCTCATGACAACGAGAACCGGAGGGCTTGGCACGAATCTGACTGGCGCCGACCGGATCATCATCTTTGACCCAGACTGGAACCCGTCGACCGATCTCCAGGCCAGAGAAAGAGCATGGAGATTGGGTCAGAAGAAGCCAGTGAAGATCTACCGCTTGATGACCGAAGGCACGATCGAGGAGAAGATCTACCATCGCCAGATCTTCAAGCAGTTCATGACGAACAAGGTTCTGAAGGATCCGAAGCAGCGAAGCAGCTATGATCTGTCGGACCTCTATGATCTCTTCAGTTTCAACCCAGTCGGAGAGGCGGGAGCTCAACGAAGTGAAGTCTTCAAAGGGGCAGAAGTTGACTTGGCCAATACTGGTGGAGGAGAGGGCGAAGGCCAGAGTGTGCAGCCCATCAACAGTATTGGACGCGATACCAACGACGCTGAGGGTCGAGAACTTCAGCAGATGGACCTAGTGGCTACTGTGGAGGAATTCAAAGAAGGCAAGACTACCCATGACGAGAAGCGCATGCTGGAGGGTATCTTTGCAAAGTCTGTCAACAGCGCCTACGACCATGAGCAAATCGTCAATGGGCCTCAGAAAGCCAAGGCGGATATATCCGTCCTTCGTCATGAGGCTAACCAAGTCGCCCGCGAAGCCGCAGCACACCTTCGTCAAGCTGGGTTAGAGGCACGCAGAGTTCCCATCGGCACTGTGACATGGACTGGAGAGGTTGGACAGGCTGGTCGCCCAGGAGGCAGCCGTCGACGCGGAGGAGCTGGTTCGACAGGCATTATTAGTAACCTGGTTGATCGTCAAGGCCTCGACGGCGGAAGCGGAAGCAGCTCACGATCTGGCACGCCAGGCTCGGACCGGAACCTCAAGGCCAAAGACTTTGTGGCGATGATCAAGACCTTCATCAACCGTCATGGCGGCCGAGTTCCCAGCAAGATGCTGGTGGACCATTTCAACCGGTTCTGTCCAGGCAAGAAACAGAGCGACGAGTTCAAGACTGCCCTGGACAGAGTGGCTGTGATGAACAAGACTGGCGGCACAGGCAGAGGAATCTGGACGTTGAAGCCGGGAGTGAAGCAGCTGAGGGAGGTTTAAGGCTAAGGATGAAGTACGTGAAGGGGATCATGAATTGGTTGCAAGGCGAGGCGTTCGGATACTACAAGATCACGTATAATAGATATCGCAGTTCAATGAATTCATATGATTTTTTTTCTTGCTCATCATCATGGCCGACGAGAAACTATGTCCATGTTGCATCATGCATCATAAATCAGAGTCTCACGAAGGAGAGTTGGTCTGACAAGGAGGATGATTCATGGGCCTTCTTCGGGCGAATTCATAACTGTCTACTGCGTCCTAACCCATAACCGGACCAGGCATAGCAGGATAGACTGGAGACCAGGCGCAATAGCCGTTCTCCTCGTGATTCTCAACGCCACAGAGAAACCAGATAGCGAAACTCCTGTCCGATCCAAGCCACCCAATTGTGAGCAGCTCAGAGACGACGACCACGGCGACCGCCCTTTCTGCGGGTAGAGTCGGAAGGAGTGGGAGTGACGTCCTCAATGCGGCCGATCTTCATGCCAGCACGAGCCAGAGCGCGGAGAGCGGACTGGGCACCGGGACCGGGGGTCTTGGTACCGTTACCTGTGGGAGTGAATTAGCGACGAGAGCTTGATGCGCGCGGCACAAGTCGGAACTTACCACCAGTGGCACGGATCTTGATGTGAAGAGCGTTGATGCCAAGCTCCTTGCAGCGGGCAGCGACGTCCTGAGCAGCCAACATGGCAGCGTAGGGGGAGGACTCGTCGCGGTCGGCCTTGACCTTCATTCCACCAGTGACACGGCAGATGGTCTCGCGGCCACTGGAATCACCCAAGTTAGCCACAATGAACCGTACAATCTTTTTTGCAGCCGCAACCAGCTTCTCTTCCTTATTCATGGGCTGACGAACCTCAGATCGGTGACGTGGACGAAGGTATCGTTGAAGGAGGCGAAGATACGGGCGACACCGAAGACGAGCTCGCCTGCGAAGAAAGTGTTAGTCGTTTTTCGTTTTTTCGTCTTCTTGTTCGAGTCGGTGGGAGCGCATACCATCGCGGACGGAGGGGCCCAGGGAGATGTTCTCCTGGGGAGCACGGGCGACCTTCTTGGGGGGCATTTTGAAATGGGCGACTTCTGGTTACTCGTCACTTGGCGGTTGAGAATGAGGATCTCCAAACTGATTTCTCGCGAGATGCCAGTTTGGTGGTGGTGGATTCGCCCGCTCGAGCGGTGGGGTGCGGCAGAAAGCCACGCGCAAATTATGGTGCGCGGGGGAAAAAAAGGTCCAAGCCCTAGCAGGGGAATGAATTTTTTTTCGCTGCCGAGGGGATCCACTATTGTAATTCCCCCCAACTCGAGAGAAAAGAAGCTTCCCCTTCTCTTCTTCCTTCCCCAACCGACAACCACTAACCGACCATCTCAACAGCCGTCGCCGACAAAATGGGTGCTACGTATGTGCTTCCTCCCTGAAGACGTGGACGATATGGGCAGATGCCCCGGTCTCCCGAGTTCTCTCTCGCTTGCGGATTTTCGTGGTCCTCTCGCTGGAAAGCCGCGACTTTGACGACGTCGAGTCGCTGGCCTGCCAGCTCGATCTTTCTCGGGTTTCTCCCTCAATTGCCCAGGCCTGGAACATGGCTTGTGTGTTGAGAGATGTTGCTTGGGGTGTTGGAGATGAAGATGCAATACTCTTCCCTCCTAAAATCATTGTCACCGGAAGCTCGCGGTCTGCTGAAACATGCACTGCGATGGCATCCCTTGACTAATTCTCTCGGACATACTGTCTGAGGCGTTGTCGGATGAGCAGCTACGAGACGGTGCCGCCTGCAGACACTACGTGTCGAGGACCTCTCAGCTCACCGATCAAAATCATCTTTCGAGTTAGCCAAAGCGGAGAATGCTGCTTGCAACAGTTCTCGCACCGGCGCTCTGTTCCATACCACACCTGTGGTATTCGGACTGCGAACTAATCTGATTCATAGCGTCCCTACCAACGACCAGATCCTGGTCCCTGAGACCCTTCTCAAGAAGCGCAAGTCTCAGGAGAAGGCCCGCGCTGAGCGCACCGAGGCCGTCCAGAAGCAGAAGGCTGTGAGTACAACCCTACCGTCCCCTCCGGCATATGATGGAAAACATACATACATCAACTAGACACACTCGATGCTGTTGATAGTTAACCTTCTTTCGGGTCTGACACTGCCTGATCGAAACACATGATCTCTGCACACTTGTTAAAGGTCCGTGACTGACAAGTACAAATAGGCCAACAAGGAGAAGCGTGGCGTCATCTTCAAGCGTGCTGAGAAGTACGTCAAGGAGTACCGCGATGCTGAGCGTGAGAAGATCCGCCTCCACCGCGTTGCCAAGAGCGAGGACTCTGCCTACATCCCCGCTGAGGCCAACCTCATCTTCGTCGTCCGCATCAAGGGTATCAACAAGATGCCCCCCAAGCCCCGCAAGATCCTCCAGCTTCTCCGTCTCCTCCAGATCAACAACGGTGTCTTCATCAAGGTCACCAAGGCCACCACCGAGATGCTCAAGGTTGTCGAGCCTTGGATCGCCTACGGTTACCCCAACCTGAAGACCGTCAAGGAGCTCGTCTACAAGCGTGGCTACGGAAAGGTCAACAAGCAGCGCACTGCCCTCACCGACAACTCCATTGTTGAGGAGTCCCTCGGCAAGTACGGCATTGTCTGCGTTGAGGATCTCATCCACGAGATCTTCACCGTCGGCCCCAACTTCAAGCAGGCCTCCAACTTCCTCTGGCCCTTCAAGCTCTCCAACCCCACTGGTGGCTTCCGCACCCGCAAGTTCAAGCACTACATTGAGGGTGGTGACCTTGGTAACCGTGAGGAGGCTATCAACGCCCTCGTCCGCCAGATGAACTAAGATGGTTGTTCTCGGAAAATGGTTAAATGGGACTGGTTGTTAGGACCTTTACGGATTCAAAAAAGATTTGCATGGCTGCTCGGCGTTCATATCACGACAGGGATTTGGCAATTGATACCTTGATGAATGACACCCGAGATTTCAAATTTTCGTGATGACCCTGTTGGCCAAGTGATGTGAATGTGATGTTGTGCTCATTTGCCTGGCTCTCTCGTCAAGGGACTCATGGGACTCCGTACCTCGGAAGGATCTTCTTTGAAGAGGGGTATTAATAATCCTAGTCTACATGTGGAGAACAGTTGTCTATGTCTCTGTCATCGGGCTCTTTATTCTCATGTCCAGCCCTGCTCTACATCTTGATGTCGAAGCTTGTGCCGCATCCACAACTACTAGTAGCATACGGGTTATCGACAATCTTGAATTGCGAACCGATCAGCTCCATGGTAAAGTCCACCTTGCTGCCCTTGAGGAGATCGAGGGATGGCTCGTCGAGGACGACCTTCGGACCGTCCTCCGAAGCGGTGGCCGGGTCGGCATCGTCCGGGATGAATTGGAAGATGGTGTCGTCTTCGTTGACAATGGTGGACCATTCTGGGGTGTCCTTTGGCGGCAGAGTTATGAGACTCATGAGGTATTGGAAGCCGTGGCAGCCGCCGCTTTCGACTTGGATTCGTAGTGCGAGGTTCGGGTTGCCGTCCTTGTCCATGATCTTGGAGAGGCGCTTCTCAATGTCAGTCGGGGTTGGAGAGAGGCACTTCCATGACATACCTTGGCAGCCCGTTCAGTGATTTCCAGCACCATGTCATTACCATCCTCGTCTTGCTGCGGGTTCAAGATGGCTCGTGTCTGCTGTCGAGCGGCAGAAGTGGAAAACATCCGCACAGCCGGGGCCTGCAATCTGGAACGCCACAGCCATATGGGACTATTGGACCTGCGTGTGTATGCATGTACTATTGAAGCTGTGGTAGAGGCCTCGGTGACTCGGACCGTAGGCGGTGCGCATCGCGGGACAAGGAACTCGAGGGGTGTCGACGACTGGGAAGCGGCAGTGGAATAGCTGCGTCGTGCGAGCTGGATAAAAGATCTGGCGGCAGATGGCGCATTCGCGCAGTGAAGCGAAGTCATGGCGATGGCTTGTAGGGGATTGTAGGTCGAGGGTGGGTGAAAGATGGCGGCGGTCGAGGTGGTGGTGGAGGATGCTTGCTGAGAAATGCGAGAAGCCGAAGCACTCACTGGTTTGCCGGACCTCGAATTTCTTTGTTACGGAGCCGGGGGCCGAAGGAGGGCACGCCGGTTCGATGAGGCAAGGAGTGGCCACCAGTTCGGGAAAGAAAGTACGTACTTCGGTAGCCGATCGTATTCCGGTGACGGGCAAAAGGCGTGTTACAGGGCACCTCAGCGGTTCTGTAGGTGTTGTAATGCCCTGAAAGGCCCTGAAGACCAACTATCGCCCCCCATGACTCTGCGATGACTCGATCTGTCAAGTTGTGGGCTGGGCTGACATAATCAACCCGATTTTCCCGCCCGCTTATCGATACTAGCAGCGAGGCTTGTGACTCGCGAGTGGCCGTATCGTTAAGCCCCGGTGCACGCCCCCACCTCCCACAATCAACAATTTTCGTTCCGTCGAAACAACCCCGCGCACGCACCTCGCGAACCTGACCCTCACCAGACAAGGCTCAGCGTCCAAGAAACTCGCCCAACATGTCTCGATTCTTCCGCGGCGGCGACGACAGCTCCAGCGACAGCTCCAGCGACGAGGAGGAGCTCTACTCCGAGGAGGAAGAAGAGGAGGAGGAGCAGGAGAACTCCCAGGAGGACTCCTCCCAAGAAGACAGCGACAGCGACGACTCGGACGAGGGCGGAGCGAAGAAGACGGGTGCCAGTGCTTTCCTGGTCGGCCAATCCGACTCGGATAGCGATGAGTCCGATGAAGAACACCGAGGCAAGGTCAAGAGTGCCAAGGACAAGCGCCTGGACGAGCTAGAGGCATCCATCAAGCAGATCGAGAACGGCCAAAAGAACGGCGACTGGACCCTCATCTCTGCCGGTACGACATGACGAGAAATCATCGAACCCATCTCGCAAACATCAAGACTAACAGCAACGTGCAGAATATGACAAGCTCAACCGCCAGGTTACCAAGCTGCCTGGCAACAAACCCCCCAAGCCCTACATCCGCATTCTCGCCGAGCTCGAGGACTTTATGAACGAGTCACTGGCCAAGCAGAAGGTCACCCCCAAGAAGATGAACGCCACCCAGGCCCGAGCCCTCAACGCCGTCAAGCAGAAGATCAAGAAGACCAACAAGGAGTACCAGACCCAGATCGACTCTTACCGAGAGGACAAGGATGGCTTTATGGAGTCATCCGAGGAGGAGGCTGTGGCTGCTCCCACCAAGGCCAAGAAGGTTTCTCTCCAGCTCGATGCCGCTCCTGAAGAGGACTTTGACGATGAGGGTTTTGCTACCGTCGGCAAGGGTGGCCGCACACTCCAGTACACCCCCGAGAGCATCTTCAAGCACCTCCGAACCATCATGGAGTCCCGAGGCAAGAAGAACACCGACCGAGCGGAGCAGATCAAGGTCATGGAGAAGCTGCACGAGATCGCCAACACCCCTTACCAGAAGCTCCGCGTCCTCCTCACCCTTGTCTCTGCCCGATTTGACCTGAGCTCCAGTGGCGCCACCGCCATGCCTCTCGAGCACTGGAAGGCTGCCGAGAAGGAACTCTCGAGCCTCCTCCAGGTCCTCGAGGAGAACCGCGACTACGTTGTTGTTGAGAACGCCGAGGAGTGGGATGACGATGACAAGCCCCCTACTCTGCAGGATGGTGAGAAGCACATCAAGGTCCCCGGCAGCATCGTCTCATACGTTGAGCGACTTGACGATGAGCTCGTCCGTTCTCTCCAGAGCATCGACCCCCACACCTCCGAGTACATCGAGCGGTTGCAAGACGAGGGTGCCCTCTACAACATCATCTTCCGTGGCCTTCTATACTATGAGTACATTCGAAAGGACGACTCCCTGGAAACTCCTCAAGACAGCGTGAACCGAATTGTGATGCGCCGACTGGAACACGTCTACTTCAAGGTATGCACACTCACTGTCGTTGTTCTGATTCCGTTACTAACTCTTCATTAGCCCGCCCAGGTTGTCAAGACTTTCGAGGAGAACTGCTGGGAGACTGTTGGCGAGTCTGTCGAGTCTGTCATCACCCCCCGCGACCAGGCCCAGAACGCTGGCAACCTTGTCAACGTCCTCTGCAACTACCTGTTCAGCAACAGCGACGGCATCATTCGTGCCCGAGCCATGCTGTGCCAGGTTTACTTCCTCGCCCTCCACGGCGAGTACTACAAGGCCCGTGACATGATGTTGATGTCCCATCTGCAGGAGAACATCCCCAACTTTGACGTCCTGAGCCAGATCCTGTACAACCGAACTCTGGTCCAAGTTGGTCTCTGCGCTTTCCGCAAGGGTCTTGTCTATGACGCCCAGAACACTCTGCAAGAAATCTGCGGCAGCGGCCGTCAGAAGGAGTTGCTCGCCCAGGGTGTCATGATGCAGCGATACAACCAGGTGTCTCCCGAGCAGGAGCGCCTCGAGAAGCAGCGACAGCTGCCCTTCCACATGCACATCAACCTCGAGCTCCTCGAGTGTGTCTACCTGACCTGCAGTATGCTTCTCGAGATCCCTCTGCTGGCCCAGACCGGCTCTTCACCCGACGTCAGGAAGAGAGTTATCAGCAAGACCTACCGCCGCATGCTCGAGTACCACGAGAGGCAAATCTTCACTGGTCCCCCTGAGAACACACGAGACCATGTGATGCAGGCATCCAAGGCACTTGCTGCCGGTGAGTGGAAGAAGTCCATCAACTTCATCCACAGCATCAAGATCTGGGATCTCATGCCGAGCGCCGAGGAGATCAAGACCATGCTCTCCAAGCAGATCCAGGAGGAGGGTCTGCGAACCTACCTCTTTACCTACGCCCCCTTCTACGACACCCTCTCTATTGAGACCCTCAGCACCATGTTTGAGCTGGATAACACCAAGGTTTCGGCCGTTGTCAGCAAGATGATCAGCCACGAGGAGCTTTCCGCCTCTCTCGACCAGGTCACCTCCACGGTCATCTTCCGCAAGGGTGTCGAGCTCAGCCGTCTCCAGTCCCTGGCCCTTGCCCTGTCGGACAAAGCCAGCGCGCTTATCGAGACCAACGAGCGAACTCTGGAGCAGCGAACACAGGGCACCTCGAACGCCTTTGAGCGACAAGGCGGCCGAGGTCGGGGAGGACGGGGGGGAGGAGGACGAGGCCGAGGAGGAGCGCGGGCAGGCGGCAACACGCAGCGACAAGCTGGTGGAACGCAGTTCACGGGTGGCGCGCTGGGTGCGGCTGTCCGGGGTTAAGATGGGAAGAATGAACGAGATGAGGCGTCTTGATCGTTTGCATTTTGCATGGGATGGTTGCTTTTAATGAAAAGGGGCGAGGATGCGGGAGCACTCGCTACGTGTCATTAGGTCGAAACGGAATAAGGATACATAGAACTCGCCAGTCTCATGCTTGTGCTATGTATGTGTTGAAAAGGTGACGGAACTATCGAACCATTGAGAGAGATTGGATGGAAGAGAGATAGTGTGTAGGCACAATGCCTTGAACTGAATAGCATCGGATTTGGCGTGAGAGATGTTGCTCCTGCTATGATTCGAGTGATATTTCAAGTTGTGTAAGGTTGAGTGTGACTGAGATGTACGAAATTCTGCAAACTTGTGAGGGTTGGAGATATCAACGAGCCAGGCCAACCTCTTGGGTGTTGGGATTCGACGAGTTTTTGGCCTCACGTTAGGTTTGAGCAATGGGAACGATTGTCAGGGCACTATAGACTACATACCCTGCGAGATGATATTGATGTCGATATTTAGCTCAAGGCCCTCTACAGAGGCAGTTGGTGGACAGCTGACTGGTTACGAGGAAGCGTAGCGAGAGCGCTCCGCTGTCAATAGGGTACAGTACCATGAACCTAGCTAGGACTACGTACTCGGCGGCATTTCCAAAGTTTATTGCGAGTCAGGCAAGATAAGCGCGCTTTATTAATCTTGCTGAACCGCCTTGGAAATGAAGAGCGAGATGAGGTCGGTCTTCTTGCCGAGGACTCAAAAAAGCCACGCAGCTGCAGTGGTGCACGGATGGCGACATGTATAAGTACCTGGTAGGCCTACAAGTTGAGAACGTCCCAGTAAGACCCGGATAAGAAGATGTCCCATTGGAATGCTCCGTCCATCTCAAAGTCTCCGGGGATGGACATCTCGGGCTTGCCAAGCGCACCGAGAAGCGTCCCGCGCGGCGACGACCCGGGATGACTAAGTTGGCGCGCGGAAACCTGTCGGGCTCAGTCAGCTATTGGAAATGGCAATGAGCGGCTCCTGAGTGGACCGAGGGGGTAAAGGGTCCGGGGAGATCACGGTTCTTTGAGAGGGAGGGCGTTGCTTTCTAGTGAAATCTGGGTCCTTGGTCTCTTTTTCTCTCGTGTTTTTCTCTTCGAGTTGGGTCAGCAATGAGGCTGAGATATCGTGTAAGCCCAGTTTACGAGAGCATATTCAAAAGACGAACTGGACGACTAGCCACTTCTTTTACTCTGTCAAATTTTGCTAAACCGGCCGAGACAAGATTTATTGTGCCTTCTTTGCCATTACGAAGATATCATCACGCAACAATGTCGACATCAAACCCTGCCCCCGAGGAGCCGGCGAAGCCCGTCGAGGACAAGACAGAGGTAGAAGAGCTACCGCCGCTGTCGGACCGGGACTTTAAGATTTATAACCGTCTGGCCGAGAAGATGGATTACTTTGTGAGTCGAGTTTCCAGACATGTTGGAATACCACTGACAACTCGCAGCATGACCACTTCCGCCGCTCATGGAACCTCCTCTGGACAGCCTGCACAACCAACCGGCGGCCGCAGGGCATGTCGCTCAAGCAGTTCCTCCTCGAGGGCATCCAGTTCGCCGACCACCTCACGGCTCACCACGGCATCGAGGAGACGTACGTGTTCCCCGTGCTGGCCAAGAAGATGCCGGAGTTTCGCGGCGGGCGGGCCGAGCTGCTGCGGCAGCACAAGCAGATCCACGCCGGGCTTGACGTCTTTGCAGAGTACCTGCGGCAGTGCAAGGCCGGCGAGGTCGACTTTGAGATGGACGTGCTCAAGGGGAAGATGGAGGGGTGGGGGGAGGTGCTCTGGAGGCATCTGGACGAGGAGGTCAAGACGCTGGGGGCGGAGAATATGAGGAGGTATTGGACAAAGGAGGAGATTATGAGGTTGCCCATGTGAGTGAGGCAGGCATGTCTGGGTAGGTAAGTTAGAGTGTTTTGGTCTGCTCGACGACTCACCAAGTACACGAAAGCATAGGTTTATTCTACCAACTAGGTATCTCTAAGCGCCCATTTATATAATACCACCCATATGACCCCAAGTATCGCGTCATGATCCAATGGCGGCATGTGTCATCGCCATTTTTGTCCAAATGAGAAGCCTACCGATTCCTTCGAGTGCTCTCTGATGTTGCCCCTGAAGCGCCGATGCCGACGATTTCCCCAGCTCCACAAGTAAACTGATCCTTCTCTTTCATGGCACACCACCGTGTAAATCCTTTAGTTTGTGATGTCAAAACTCGACCGGTTGGTATTAAGCCGTCTGGCGCCACAGGCCCTTCATGTTGACGGTCGCGGGCCAAGTCGCGAGAGCGGCAATGGCAAGCTCGGGAAGCAGGCCGTTCTGGCTGCTCCAGTGGGCCGACAGGGGCGCCCACGGCAAGGTGCCCACAAAGTCGGCCTTCCAGTTGGTCTTCCACTCCTCCTCGGCGGCGACGTCGCCGGTGGGCGTCCTGCGCGCGCGTTCGACCAGCAAACGGAAGAGTTCCAGGAAGACCCAGGCGCTCCAGGAGCGTGCGCCCCAGATGCAGAGCTTGTTGGCCGTCTTTTGCGACAGGCTGGTGGCGCCCTTGGAGGTCAGCAGCCAGGTGGCCTCGCCGAAGTGGTACCCGATGAGGAGGGTGTACTGTATGAGCTCGATAAAGGTGCTGAACCGGCTTGGAGGGGCCACCTTTTCGCCGTTCTCGTCGAGCTTCTTGCCTCGAATGCGCAGGACAAGGTCCCGAAGTGCTAGGTACGTGGCAAAGATGCCCCATAGACGGTTCATGGTGCGCCATTCGCCCAGCATGTTGGTGAAGCCCTGGATGCGCTTGGAGAGGTTGAGGGCCAAGGTGGCCAGCGGCGGCGCGGACGCGGTGGACAGCACCACGGAGCTCGAGGGCGGCAGCTTGAAGGCCATCTCGACCAGCTTGCGGGCCGAGTGGCGGAGAGTAGTCCGGCCCAGGAGGTCGAGGAGGGCGCCGACGAGGCGGGCAGAGTAGGTGGTGAAGAGGAGGACGCAGTCGGTGCCGCCGCGCGTGCGGATGCAGCGATGGATATGGTGGATAACGTCATCGAGGGCCGAGGGCGTCGCGGCGAGACGGCGGAGGGGAGTTGAGCTCGTGGCAGCGGCAGTTGTGGTGGTTGTGGCTTTGGTGCCGTTGCCGTTCGTCTTGATGGAGTCGGCGGCCGGAGGTGCATCGGCGACAACGGGCTCCGCCGAGGGCACGGCGATGGCCTCGGCGGGGAACTCGACGGCGGTCTCGGTCATGGCGGCGGATGGTTTGGGAAGGAGAAGCTCACGGTGAGCATCGAAGGTGAGGGAAAGGGGGGGATGAGACGAGACAAGACAAGAAAAAAGGCAGAGGAATTTCAAGGAGGAATCAATGGCCTCATACAAAAAATAAATCCGTAATTGTTTGACGGTAGCAGTGCTAGTGGTCCCAAGAACCTGGCTTGGGTAGGTACAGTACTTGAACAGGCCCGCAGCACTAGAGTCTGAGGTCGTGGGGGGGAACGAGAGACTGACCTCATCCGCTATTATCAATCAGCGGCGGGCACGGGGGAGATAAAAAAGATCGCAGAGGTGGCCGAGGCCGTGGGTCAAGACCCCGGTCCGGGACGGGACCTTACGAGAGAGAAAGGGAGGAAAAAGCCGCGCCGTGCCTCGGTAGGCTTGTGGATATGATTCGTGCGTGGGGTGAGGGTGGCCGGAGAGGAGGAGAAAGGGTCAGGGCAGAAACCTCGGTACAGGGGGAAGGGGG